>PVIW01004156.1:78180-142012 GCA_004026585.1 Noctilio leporinus | reverse complement strand
CAAGTAGTGGAATTGCTGGATCAAAAGGCAGTTCCATTTTTAGTTTTTTAAGGAAACCCCATACTGTTTTCCACAGTGGCTGCACCAGCCTACATTCCCACCAACAGTGTATGAGGGTTCCCTTTGCCCCGCATCCTCGCCAACACTTGTTATTTGTTGATTTGCTGATGATTGCCATTCTGACAGGTGTGAGGTGGTATCTTACTGTGGTTTTAATTTGCATCTCTCTGATGACTAGTGATGTTGAGCATTCTTTCATATGCCTCTGGGCCCTTTCCTTTGTATTTCTTCCTCAGTGAGTTGTCTGTTCAGGTCCTTTGCCCATTTTTTAATTGGGCTGTCTGTCTCCCTGGTGTTGAGTCGCATTAGTTCTTTATATATTTTGGAGATCAAACCCTTGTCTGAGGTATCATTAATTGCCAAAGATGTTAAACACCCACCAAAAAAACCCAGAGAATCCCCAAAAGTTTAATTGGCTTAGGTCGGTGAGCAATGTCAGGTTTGTCTGACTCTAAATGAACACCTGTGCTTCTGTTGAGATTATAACTGTTACAATTCTTCATTCTGCACTTCCTTTAGAAAAAGACAACTGAATTATTTTGCTTCTGAAAGGGTTATACAAATGCCTGACAAAAATGTTCAAAATGTACAAATGACTAACAGTGAAGAGAAGGTATCTCATTCACCCCTGTCTTTCAGTCTTTCTCTGCAGAAGAACTCACTGTCCTGTTATATTCTCCCAGAAGTACAAGTGTTCTATGTATATTGTAGTAGATATTCTTGATCTATTTCTTAATTGTTTTTAATGTGTCATTTCATGTCCCCAAATACATTTTGTATTCATTAAAGGAATATCATTGATTTCTTTAAAACAACAACGGCGACAACAAAACATTCTTCCACTTTACTTAATGAAGATTCTCAAAAGAAAACTCTCAATAAAAGCACGTTACTATTTTCTATTTGGTTAGGATGAATAATCAAGAGAAGAGTGAGTTGCATCAAATTAAGGGTGACATTTTGGTGTCCAAATATCTGAAAACTTTCAACTCCTAAGTGAAATCACATACACACACACACACACGAATGATTAATTTTGAATAAGGACATGGATTTATACATTTATGGATATATATATATATATTAGATTTCAGTAGCTTTTGTTCCAAACAAGGCCTGCTAGCTTACGTATTTGTTTCATTAGTTGGTTAATTCTCACCTGCATAACCGCTGAGATTCCCCCGCTGTTTCTGGGATTCACATTCACATGCGTTCATGCCATCTCTCTCATGTTATTCTATTTATGTCTGCTTATTGAGAGCTGCTGGCAGTGAGGCACTTTCAAGTGGCCTCTGTGGGAACCCTGCTTCTCTACACAGTGTACTTTCTTACAACGCTCGCAAAGCTATAAAGTCTCCTATATACCAAATACTCCCAGATTCCTCTGCATTTTTATCGTCACATTGGAGCCATGCTGTTATTTGCAGAAAGGATAAAATGCCTCTTCCTCAGTTCTGCCTTGGACCATGAATCTGAGGCCCAATCTTATGAAGGTTCTTGTGTAAACAGCCAGTCCTACTTTTCTCTGTAGCCCTTTTCTCTGTGATAGCTCAGACTGAGTCCCTGGGGCAGGCTGCAAAACAGACTGGATACTGTCCTTTGCATTTGTTCCTCTCTGAACTCCTGGATCCACATAGAAAAATTGCTCTTTTTTGTCTCCAGTTTTCCATCTGGCTCCTACAAATGCATACTGAAGTTGAAGGTGCAGGAATAGGTGTTGCCAACCAAACAAATCCTTCTCAGCTACATAACATGATAGTTGGCTTATTTAGTGGAAATATAGAACATGTCTTACCAAGATAGCTGGTATAACATAAGGGTTTACATCTTATTTGATGATATTTAGAACTTTATACTTTGGAGTATCTTTCTAACATCAGCATTTCCTTCATCTTTTCAAGTGGAAGATCTTTGAGCACCGGCTTGTAAATAGCTGTGGTTTTGTAGTGCACATGTTATTAAGTGCTATGGTGAGATCAATGAGACATAGTCTAAATACTGATTTGATAGAAATGCTTCACTGATTTTACTAGAGCTGAGCCAAATTCATTAACAGCCTAGATTCATTAGGAAGGCACCATTACTTCAAAGAAAATAAAATAAAGATTACATTTTTGAATTGTGTTTTAGAAAACAATACACATTAATCAGAATTTAGTGTTGGTTGTAACATTACATCTATTTCATCTATGAATCTTTTGAGGGGACGCACTTATTAGTTTATGTACCAACTATTTATTTGTGCTAATCATTGTGTTGAGGTTTTTGGTACTATGTGAGTTGCAGAATGGCTTTTAAAACTCCTTACCCTTTCCTCCTGGGATTCTGTTTTTTCTAAAGTGGGGTAATGGAAAATGGTATAGTGGGAAGAGAAAGAAGTTCTTTAGGCAATGCATCAGTGCTGTGCAATCAGATGAAGATGCTTCATCGTGTTGGAATAGAAAGAAGCAGTGCCCTTTGATTTCTACTTTCTGTGCACAAGACAGAGGGGATAGAGAAGTGGGATTAGAAAGGAGGGGCAAGTGGGTAAGAAATAATGCAGGGAAGAGAGAAGGGGAGAAGAAAACAACCAAGAAAAGACATCTTGATGTTTCTCTGAGCTGGACTCAATAGGGACTGGCTGTAATCCCAGGGAAATGTGCCGTTAATAAATTTATTTTGTGCAGTGTGCTTATTAGCTAAGGCTGCGCTTAAGTCTCTTGGGGCCTCTGTCATCCTCAAAATTTCCACAAGAATCTCAAAGCCATTTAAGCCACGTAAGTGAAAACAGTGTGCTCACCAGGCAAATTACACTTAAAAAAGTCATCCATGTCCTACCTGCTGCCACAGCCAGATGTCTAAATCCCTTCTTTGTAGAAATGCTGGAGCCTACTTCTTTCTGCCCTGCCACCCTTCAGTGGCACATCTTAAGGGTTATATCATGTGAATAAAACCCAGTGCCTTCCTTTTGGGAACAAATAATTCAGAAAAAATAAGTGACATGACACAAATAGCTAAGATAAAATCAGAAAATAACCCTTGTTAATTACTTTTATATGCTAAGAATGGTGTTGAAAAAGAAAGTAAAGATTTGAAAGATCTGGGTCCAGGGGAAGGAAGAATTAAACATACTACAGGTTAAATTCCAGAGGGCAAGGTTTAGGATGGTGGTGTAGGAAATGCCTGAACTTGTCTCCCCCCATGGACACAGCAAACTATAATTACATATAAAATGACTGTCTGAAAAAGACCCTAAGACAAGCAGAACAGCTATTCTACAATCATGGATCAAAGTCATGTCAAGACTGATGGGAAGGGCAGAGTTATGATCTTGTCAGGACTTGTACTTGCTGTGTGGTGACCTGTATGGAGTGAGATAAAAAAAGGGCAGTTCCTCCCAGATGAGCGAGGGTTTGAACCCCATCTGAGAATCCCAACTGAAGGGACTTCCACCAAGAAGATGAGCCCCCATAACTATTGGCTTTGGTTAACCAGTGGGATTTATGTCTGGGAGGACCAAAGGGCTTTAGGAAACAGACTCCACTCTTTATTTTTATTTTTTTAATTATTTTTCAGAAAGAGGAGAAGGGAGAGAGGAAGAGAGGGAGAGAGACATCAATGTACGGTTGCCGTTCACCTGCCTCCAGCCATGGACCTGCCTGGAGACCTGGCTTGCAACCTGGTTATGTGCCCTGGCTGGGAATCGAACCAGTGACCTTTGGGTTCATAGGCCGGCGCCTTATCCACTGTGCTACCAGCCAAGGCTTAGACTCTACTCTTAAAGGGCATGTACAGACACACTCTTGAACCCCAAAGCAGAGGCATTAGTTTAAAAAGTGCCTGGAGATTCATTGACTAATCTTAGTGTGTGTGCACCGAGGTCAGGGTCTTGGAATCTTCCAGGAAGGGAGACACTGGTAGGTGCCAAGTTTTAACTCTCTTTCTACATTGGTAGTGTGGGGTTGGCATGTGCCATGTTTGGCACTTTATTTGCCTTGCTAGCACCACTGATCTCCTCCCTGAGTTCTCTTGTGGCTCTGCCCTTTTTGGTGCCCCTCCAATGCAGGCCTTGCTCTGCCAGACCTGGGTGGTAGGCTTTGCTGGTCCTGGGCCCCTCCACAGTGGCCCCTGCCCTGCCACACCTCATGAACAGGCTCTGCTGCTTCTAGTATGCCTCCATCATGGCCCCTATCCTACCAGAATTGAATAGTGCATGCACTCCATACATGGGAGGCCTCTAAGCACATGGTCCTGGTGACCAGGGGAGCTTGTGTCTTTGGGTTTCATAGGATTCAAACACATGAAGAGACAGTTTTTGGCAAGCTAGCATCCCCAGGGCAGTCAATACACAGACAACAGACTGAATCACACACCTAGTGTTCTGCTCCTTCAAGACTGGGGAGACAGCTGTTTTCCTAATATATAAAGACAGAGTCAAGAACAATGAGAAAACAAAAAATGATGTTTCAAATGAGAGAACAAAATCAAACTCCAGAAAAACCTTTAGTGAAAGGGAGATAAGCAATCCTCCTGACAGAATTCAAAGTAGGGTCATAATGTTGCTCATGAGAAAATTGGATAAATACATAGAGAACTTAAAATATATATATATATAAGTTCCAACTGAAGTCCCAGAGCTTAAAAACAAAATGCAGTAATTGAGAAGAAAAATTGTACTAGAGGATTCCAACATCAGATTGGATGAGTCAGAGACACAAATCAGTGAGCTGGAAGACAAAACATAAAACACACAAACAGCCCTGGCTGGTGTAGCTCGGTGGATAGGTGCCAGCCGGTGAACCCAAGGGTTGCTGGTTTGATTTCCAGTCAGGACACATAACCATGTCTCCAGCCTGGTCTCCACTCCAGCCAGGTCCCCAGCTGGAGGCAGGTGAGAGGCAGCCATACACTGTTGCTTCTCTCCCTTTCTCCCTCCCCGCCCTTTTCTCTGAAAATAATGAATTAAAAAAAAAAAAAAAAAAAAGTGAAGATGGCTTATAAACACGTGACACCACATCAAATGGCATAACATTTGCATTATAGAGGTCACCAAAGGAGAAGAGAAGGAAGGGGGAAGAAAACTCAATAGAAGAAATGATGGCTGAAAATTTCCCTAACCTGGGGAAAGGAAACAGATATTCAGGTTGAGGAAGCCCACAGAGTTCTAAATGAGATGACTCCAGATGTCCATACTAAGATATGTTATAATTAAAATATCTAAAGTTAAAGAGAGAACCTTAAAATCAGCAAGATTAAAACAACTTGTTACATGTAAGTAAAATCCCATAAAACTATCAGCAAAATTTTTGGCAGAAAGTTTGCTTGTCAGAAGAGCATGGCATGACATACTCAGAGTGCTGAAAGGAAAAAATATTCTACCCAGCCATGGCTGGTGTTGATCAGTGGGTTGGGTCCTGTCCTGCAAAATAAAAGGTCTCCTGTTTGATTCTCCATCAGGACACATGCCGTGGTGGTGGGCCAGGTCCCTGGTTAGAGGCGTGTGAGAGGCAGCTAATTGATATTTCTCTCCCTCTCTTTCTTTCTCCCTTCCCCTTTCTCAAACAAACAAACAAATAAATAAACTCTTTAAAAAAAAAAAAAAAAAAGAATGTTCTACCCAGTAAGATTACTCAGAATTGTAAGAGAGAGGCAGAATTTTCCAGACAAGCAAAAGCTAAAGGAGTTAATCACTACTAAACTGGACTTATAAGAAATGTTAAAGGGACTTCTTTAAGCTAAAAAGAAATAGCACTAATTAATAATACGAAAACATATGAAAGTAAAAAATCTCACTGGTAAAAGTAAATACATAGTTAAAGTAGTAGATTACCCGCTTATAAAGCTAGTATGAATGTTAAAAGGCAAAAGTAGTAAAACTAACTAAAATTGTAATAATTAGTTAGGAGATACATAAAATAAAAAGATATAAAATGTGGCATTAAAATGTTAAGGGTGAGAAGAGTAAAAATATTGAGAGTTGGGATGTATTCAATTTAAGTTGCTATCAACCTAAAATAGACCCTTATGTACATAGGATGCTGTATGTGAACCTCATAATAATCACAAGGCAAAAACTTACAACCTTAAAAACAGCAAGATTAAAACAACTTATTACCTCTAAGGAAAGCTCCACAAGGCATGAGAAAGGAATCTAAACATCACACTAAAGAAAGTATCAAGCCATAGGAAAAAGAGAAAGAGAAGAAAGGAATAGAGAGGAACTACATAAAACATCCAGAAAACAATGAACAAAATAGCAGTAAGTACATACTATAAATAATTTTTCTTTTATAATTTAATTTTATTGTTGTTGCATTACATTCATCTCATTTCTCCTCCCTTCTCTCCCCTTCTCTCCCCACCCACTCCCCACCAAAGTCAATCCCACATGTTGTCCATGTCCATGGTTCTTCCACACTAGTTCCTTGACTAAACTATTTCCTTTCTTTGCCTCCTTCTCCCCTCTCCCCACTTCCCCTCCCCTCTGCCCAGTGAGGGTCTGTTCCTTGTATTCATGTATCTGGTTCTGTTTTGCTTGATTATTTGTTTTGTTCATTAGTGTTCTGTAACGGGTGAAATCATATGGTATTTGTCTTTCACTGACTGGCTTATTTCACTAAGAATAATACTTTCCAGTTCCATCCATGTTGTTGCAAAAGGTAAGAGTTCCTTCTTATTTTCTGTTGTGTAGTATTCCATTGTGTAAATATACCAAAGTTTTTTGATCCATTCATCTACTGATGGGCACTTAAGCTGTTTTCAGCACTTGGCTATTGTAAGTAGTGCTGTTATGAATGTAGGGGTACATAGGTTCTTCTGAATTGGTGTTTCAGGGTTCTTCAGATATAGTCCTAGTAGTGGAATTGCTGGATCAAAAGGCAGTTCTATTTCTAGTTTTTTAAGGAAATTCCATACTGTTTTCCATAGTGGCTGCAACAGTCTGCATTCCCACCAACAGTGCACCAGGGTTCCCTTTTGCCCACATCCTTGCCAACACTTGTTTGTTGATTTATTGATGATTGCCATTCTAACAAGTGTGAGGTGATAGCTTATTATGGTTTTAATTTGCATCTCTCTGATGGCTAGTGCTGTTGAGCATTCTTTCATATGCCTCTGGGCCCTTTGCATGTCTTCCTCAGAGAGGTGTCTGTTCAAGTCCTTTGCCCATTTTTAAATTGGGCTGTCTGTCTCCCTGGTATTGAGTCCCATAAGCTCTTTATATATTTTGGGTATCAAACCCTTGTCTGAGGTATCATTGGCAAGTATGTTTTCCCATACAGTTGGTTCCCTTTGAATTTTGCTGGTGTTTTCTTTAGCTGAACAGAAACTTTTCAGTTTGATATAATCCTATTTATTTATTTGTTCTTTTATTTCCTTTGCCCTTGGAGAAATATCAGTAAACATATTTCTGCATAGGCTATCTGAAATTTTATTTCCTATGTTTTCCTCTAGGACTTTTATGGTGTTACCACCTATGTTTAAGTCCTTCATCCATCTTGAGTTTATTCTGGTGTGCGGTGTAAGTTGGTGGTCTAGTTTTATTTTATTGCATGTCCCTGTCCAGTTTTCCCAACACAACTTATTGAAGAGGCTATTTTTACTCCAGTTTATGTTCCTTTCCCCTTTGTCAAATATTAGTTGACCATAGAGTCCTGGGTTTATTTCTGGGCTCTCTATTCTGTTCCATTGATCTATATGTTTACTCTTATGCCAGTATCAGACTGCTTTGATTACAGTAGACTTGTAGTATAGTTTGATGTCCAATATTATGATTTCTCCTACCTCATTCTTCTTTCTCAAGATTGCTGTGGCTATCATGGGCATTTTTGGCTCCGTATAAATTTTTGAAGTATTTTTCTATTTTTTGAAGTATGTCATTGGTATTTGAATAGGGATTGCATTGAATCTATAGATTGCTTTGGGTAGTATGGGCATTTTAATGATGTTAATTCTTTCCATCCACGAACATGGTATATGCTTCCATTTATTTGTATCTTCCTTAATTTCTTTCTTCAATGTTCTGTAGTTTTCTGAGTACAGGTCTTTTACCTCCATGGTTAAGTTGATTCCTAAGTACTTTATTTTTCTTGTTGCTATGGTAAATCGGATTTGTTTTCTAGCTTCTATCTCTGATGTTTCATTATTGGTATACAAAAATGCTTTTGATTTCTGAATATCGAATTTATATCCAGCTATTTTGCTAAATTTGCTTATTAGGTCGAATAGGTTTTTGGTGAAGTTTTTTGTTTATTTGGTTAGATTGTTTGTATAAGCTTCTTCTAACTCTTTTAGGAAGGCCTGTATTGCTATGAATTTCCCTGTGAGGAGCGTCTTTGCTGTGTCCCATAGGTTTTGGGCCATTGTATATTCATTGTCATTTATTTCCAGAAACTTTTTGATTTCTTCTTTGATCTCATTGTTTACCCATTCATTACTTAAAAGCATGTTATTCAGTCTTCATGAATTAGAGTGTCTTTGGTTTTTTCCCTTGAAGTTGGTTTCTAGTTTCAAGCCATTGTGATCTGAGAAGATGCTTGGTATGATTCCAATTTTCCCGTGTTTGTTTAGGCTTGTCTAATGACCTACCATGTGGTCTATCTTTGAGGATGTTCCATGTGCATTTGAAAAGAATGTGTATTTTGCTTCTTTAGGGTGAAAGGTTCTGTTAGGTCCATTTCCTCTAGAGTGTTGTTCAATACCACAATATCCTTGGTGTGTGTTTGTTTGTTCACAATGGGATATTAAAATCCGCTATTCTTAGTGTGTTGCTGTCTATATCCTTCTTGAAGTTCTTCAAAATTTTCCTTATATATTTGGAAGCCCCTATGTTGGGTGCATATATGTTTACCAGAGTTATAGCTTCTTGATGGATTGTTCTCTTTAGTAATATGAAATGTCTTTCTTTGTCTCTTTTCAGGCTTTCATTATAAAATCTATTTATTCTGAAATAAGTATTGCTACCCAAGTCTTTTTTTTATATCCATTTGCTTAATATGTACTTTTCCATCCCTTCACTTTCAATCTGTGTCAATCTTTTGTTCTGAGGTGGATCTCTTGAAGATAGCATATATATGGGTCATGTTTTCTTACCCATTCAGCTACCCTATGTCTTTTGATTGGTACATTTAATCCATTTACATTTAAGGTTATTATTGATTCATACTTATTTATTGCCATTTTCCCCTTTTGTACCTGTATTCCTCTGTCTCTCTCTGTTTCTTCATCTTTTTAAAGCAGACCTTTTAGCATTTCTTGCAATGCTGGTTTGGTAGAGATATATTCTTTCAGTCTTTTTTTTTGTCTATAAAACTCCTTATTTCTCCTTCCACTTAAAAAAATTTAATATATTTAATTTATTTTGCTATTACAGTTGTCCCAATTTTCCCCCTTTTGCCCCCCTCCACCCGGTACCCCATTTCCTCCAGCAATGCCCCTCTTAGTTCATGTCCATGAGTCATGCATATAAGTTCTTTGGCTTCTCTATTTCCTTTGTTCTTCTTAACATCCCTGTCTATTCTGTAACCACCAATGTGCACTTTTTTTTTCCTTTCACATCCAGACAATTCACTATTTAATTACTGCCTTCTGTCAGCTTCTCAAATCATATTAATACAAAGTTTTCTTTTCATTATTCCAAAATGCCTACATTAATTAATTTGTTTAAAGAGTTACTCTTTTAAGTAATATGAATTGCAGTATTACCAAATGCAAGCATCCCCAGTTGGGGGCCTTCATAACTGGAAATGTATATTTCCATGATTTAGTTGAAAGGAATCTCATCTAATTTACATGCTAATATGAGAATATATATTGTCTATGTACACGAATCATATAGTTTAGTAGTTTGCAACTTCCATCCAAGTTGGTCTTCATTCAGCATCTTTTCTAACCTAAAGATTGACTGATTTTACAACACACCCATGACCAGTTGGTTGCTATTTAAAACATAAATTGCTAACAAAATCTATATATTACACACCCAAAACACCCCCACATATTTTGTAACAGTGAATGAGAAAGATAGCATGTCTTCTGTGTAATATACATCCACCTTTTCTTACTTTTTTCTTCTTCCTTAATTGCATTTGATTTTTCTGAGTTATTGAAAGTAACCTGATTTTCCCATATTGTGAAATGATTCCAATCTAAGAAAACTTATCCTGCAGTAATGCAGATACAAGTAATATACAAAATTGTACCTTATTTAGTAAAATCTATTTATAACAAGATCACTTTAAAGCATTCATAACTTAAAGTTGGTTCTTATCCATTCAGCTGCCCTATATCTTTTGATTGGTGCATTTAATCCATTTACCTTTGTACCTGTGTTCCTGTCTGTCTCTGTTTCTTCATCTTAAAGGAGACCCTTTAGCATCTCTTGCAATGCTGGTTTGGTGGAGATGTATTCTTTTAGACTTCTTTTGTCTGGGAAGTTCCTTATTCCACCTTCCATTTTGAGTGAGAGCCTTGCTGGGTAGAGTACTCTTGGTTGCAGGCCTTTGTTTTTCATTGCTTGAAATATTTTTTGCCATTCCCTTCTGGCTTGTTGTGTTTCTGTTGAGAAATTAGCTGATAACCTTATGGGAGCCCCCTTGTATGTTATTAACTGTTTCTCTCTTGCTGTTTTTAGGATTCTCTCCTTGTCTTTGAAATTTGCCCTTTTCATGATGATGTGTCTTGGAGCGGGCCTGTTTGGGTTCATCATCCTTGGGACCCTCTGTGCTTCCTGACTTTGCATGACATTTTCTCTCCTCAAGTTAGGGAAATTTTATGTTTTTGCTTTTTAAACAGGTTTTCTATCCCTTGCTCCTTCTCTTCTCCTTCTGGTACCCTTATGATATGGATGTTATTACGTTTTATGTTGTTCTGCTGCTCTCTTAAAACCTCTCCATTCTTTTTCAGTCTTTTTTCATTTTGTTGCACTGCCTGGGAATTTTTTTCTACATTGACCTCCACCTCGATGATTCGATCCTTTGCTTTCTCTAGCCTGCTTTTGATTCCTTCTACTGTGTTCTTCAATTCAGAAATGGTATTCTTCATTTCCTCCTGGCTCTTATTAATGGTTTCTATGTCCTTATTAATGCTGGTTTAGCTCTCAGTAAGTTCCTTGTAGCTTCCCTGGAGCTCTTTGTAGTTCCCCTGGAGTTGTTTGTAGTTTTCTTTGAGCTGGCTGAGCTCATTGAGCTTCTCTATCATCATCATTTTGAATTCCATGTCTGATAGTGTGCTTGCCTCTATTCCATTTTGCACTCTTCCTAGGGATTCCTCCTTTCCATTTGGTGAGGGTTTATTTCTTTGTCTCCCCATTTTAAGTGGCTTTTGTTTTTTGCTTCTTGGATTGGTCTGCTTTGTCTTACTGTCTTCGTGGTGTGACCTTCTGTGGTGTAGAAGTGCATTTTTTTTTACTTCCTGGATCTGTGCTTGGTGATGTCAGCTGGTGTCCCAGTCTGAGCCTAGTCAGCCAGTTGGAGACTACCAGAGATCTACTGTCTTTTTCTCCTTTAGTTGTCAATCCAATCAGCCTTTGATCAGTGGTCAATTTTAGGCACCTCTGGGTGAGGCAGATGAAGTCAGTTGTTAACCCAATCAACCTGTGATCTGAGGTCAAGTTTAGGCACTGCTGTGTGGGGTGGATTAATTCCTATGGGCAGGGCTGTGGCTTCCCCTCAGGCTCCCGCCCTTTGGAGAATAGTGGTCTGCTGGCTGTATGGGGGATGGGTCAGCAATGGACTCACAGGCTGCTCCCTAAATTCTCCCCCCTAAAGCCACTGACCCTAACTTTCCCCAAGCTTCTCTAGCCCACTCTGCCCTTTATCTGCTGGATCCCAGGGTGGGTGGGTGCCTCTGTATTTTTGTGCGTGGCCCCTTTAAGAACTCGGTCTCTCTGTCAAGCTGGCTAAACCTAGAGGCTTTTTGCTTTTCACAGCTGGGTGCTGTTTTACTCTCAGCTGTGTTGCTGTAGGCTGGGATGCCCACTTGGGGGTTTAGATCCCACCCTTCTCAGGTGGAACCCCCAGTTGCTGAGATGTTTCTCCGTCCCTTCAGCTGCTGCCTGTGGGAACCCCGCCAGCCTCTCACGTCTCTGCATGTCCTACCGGTCGGGTTGTAATGAATCGGCTATTCTGTTCTGTCCGTGGTTATAAGGCTTCTCTCCAGTTGGTGTTTGGTTGGTTATTCTGGATGATCTCTCCCCAATTAAGTTGTAATTCCAGTTTGGTGTTGGGAGGAGATTGGTGCAGCTCCACTTACTCCTCTGCCATCTTGGTTCTCTCTCCTTCTATTTTGAATGACAGCCTTTCTGGGTAGAGTTGCAGGCCTTTGTTTTCCATTACTTGGTATATTTTTTGCCACTCCCTTCTGGCTTGTATTGTTTCTGTTGAATAATCATTTGATAACCTTATCAGAGCCCCCTTATATATTATTTACTATTTCTCTCTTGATGTTTTTAGGATTCTTTTCTTGTCTTTGACGTTTGCCATTTCAATTATGATGTGTCTTAGAGTGGGTCTGTTTGGTTTCATCTTCATTGGGAATCTCTGTGATTCCTGAACTTATGTAATATTTTCACTCATCATGTTAAGGAAATTTTCTATCATTGCTTTTTTGAACAGGTTTTCCATTCCTTGTTTCTCTTCTTCTTCTGGTATTTCTGTGATATGGATCTTATTGCATTTCATGTTGTTCTGAAGCACTCTTAAAATGCCATTCTTGTTCAATCTTTTTTCATTCTGTTGCACTGTCTTGGAACATTTTTCTACATTGTCCTCCAGCTTGCTGATCTGATCGTTTGCTTCCTCTAGCCTGCTGTTGATTCCTTCTACTGTATTCTTCAATTCAGAAATAGTATTCTTCATTTCCTCCTGGCTCTTATTGATATTTTCTATGTCCTTTTTAATGCTGGTGTAGTTCTCAGTAAATTCCTTGTAGCTTCCCTGGAGTTCTTCATAGTTCCCCTGGAGTTGTTTGTAGTTTTCTTTGAGCTGGCTAAGCTCATTGAGCTTCTCTGTCATCATTATTTTGAATTCCATATCTGATAGTTTGTTTGCCTCTGTTTCATTTAGTAATCTTTCTGGGGATTCCTCCTTTTCTTTTGGTGATGGACTGTTTCTTTTTCTCCCCATTTTTATGTTTTGTTCTAATCCAATCAGACTGTGATCAGCTTCCAGGTGAAGGCACCACTAGGCTGGAAGGATTGATTCGATTGTAATTCTATTGGTCTGTGACCCACCTCCAGGCTCAGATGCAGCTTGGGCGCTTGGGCGGACAGACAGGTTTAGTTGAAAATCAATGAATCTGTGATCAGCTACCAAGCTCAAGCCCTGCTGGGCTAGACTGGCCACCAGCTCAGGTGCAGCTTGGTGGGTCAGATTCAGTTGTAAATCAATAAATCTGTGCTCGGTCTCCTGGCCCAGGTGCCACTGGGTGAGATTGACCAAGTCATTTGCAAAGCAATGAATCCACAATCAGCCACCAGGCTTGTGCGGGGCTGACTGACCCAGCTGTAAGTCAGAGAGTTTGTAATCAGCCACCAGGCCCAGGCACTGCTGGGTGAGGGACACCTCTTCAGGTGCCAGCTATTGTATCTATGCTCAGACATAGCAGGGCGGGAGAGGTTTATTTGGATGTAAATCAAAGAATTGTGATCAGGACCAGGCTCAGGCCCCACTGGGCGGGGCAGATTGCTTCCCTTGGCGGGGGTGGGGGGTGGGGGGCGCTATAAAGACCCTCATACAGAAACCACTTGGCCTGGAGCAGTTTGCTGGAAGTGTGGGTGATGAGTCAGCACCAGGATCCCTACAGCTGCTTCCCAACTTCTCTCCTCCAGGCCACTGCTGCAAACTCCCCATGCATCTCCAGTCATCTCTGTCCTTCCTCCACTGGAGCCCAAGGTAGGTGGGTTCCAATGTATTTTTGTTGTGATCACCCTAGTAGTTCTTTGTCTCCAGTGCTCTCTTAGGCTAGCAAACTCCATAGCTTTCCACCCTTCTCAGCTGTATGCTGCTCTGCTCTCCGCCATGTTGCTGTAGCTGGGACACCCAGCTGGGGGACCAGAACCCACCCTTCTCAGGTGAGGCCCCTGGCTCTGTCCCTTTGGCTGCTTCTTCCGGTGGGGGCCCAGCCAGCCCTCTCGAGTTTCTGTGATTCCTATCAGTCACGTTGTGATGAAGCATCCTCTTCTGTTCTGTTCATGATTATAGGACTTCTTTCAGGCTGGTGTTCTGTTGCTAATTCCAGCTGACTTTTTTCTCCAAAAAAGTAATTCCAGATGCAACCTGGGAGGAGATTGGTGTAGCTCCACTTACTCCTCTGCCATCTTGCCAGAATCTTATAATTTCTTAAAATGTAAATGGAGTAAATTCTCCAATGAAAAGACAAAGAGTGACAGAATGGATAAAATCAATATATTATCTGCAAAAGGCTCACTTCAGAAGTAACTTCACACAGACTGAAGGGGTGAAATATGATTTTCCATGCAAATGGAAATAAAAAGAAGGCTGATGTAGCTATAGTCAGGTCAGTCAACAACAACTTTAAAACAAAGTCTGCAATAAAAAATGAAGAAAGGCATTGTATAATGATAAAGGGGTCAGTTCTGCAAGAAGATAAAACATTTATAAATATTTATGCACTCAATACTGGAGTTCCAAAATAAAACAAATGCTTATTGGTTAAATGATGAAATTGACAGAACTATAATAATAGTAGAGGTCTTTAAGTCTCTTCAATGGATAGATCATCCAGATAGCAAATCAATAAGGACTCATCATACCCTGGCTGTTATATCTCAGTTGGTTGAGAATCATACCACAAAATGAAAGGTCAATTAGTTCAATTTCTGGTCAAGGCACATGCTTGGACTGTGAGCCTCGTCCTCAGTTGGGGTATGTGCAAGAGGCAACAATCAATGTTTCTCTCCCTCTCTTTCTTCATCCCTTCCCCTCTCTCTAAAAACAAATAAATAAAATCTTTAAAAAAATAAGGAAACATCAGCCTTAAATGGCACATTATATCAGGTTAACCTAATAGACATATACAAAACATTTCATCCAAAGGCAAAAGAGCATATATTCTTCCCAAGTGTACATGGAACATTCTCTGGTATGGATCTTATGTTATGCCACAAAACAAGTCTCAGTAAATTTAAGAAGATTGAAAGTGTATCAAGTATCCTTTCAGAGCACAATGGTATGAAACTGGAAGTCAATAACAAAATGAAACTGGAAAATCACAACATTCCAAAATCTATAGTATGCAGCAAAAGCAGTTATTAGAGAGAATTTCATAGCAATCCAGACCTACCTCAAGAAACAAGAAAAAAACATCAATTCTATCTCTAACTAAAGAATCGAGGTACTCTTTCCACCATCATTCTGTGCCGCCATAATGGTGCATATGAATGTCCTGGCTGATGCTCTCAAGAGTATCAACAGTGCTGAAAAGAGAGGCAAACTCCAGGTTCTTATCAGGCCGTGCCCCAAAGTCATTGTCCGGTTTCTGACTGTGATGATGAAGCATGGTTACATTGGTGAGTTTGAAATTATTGATGACCACAGAGCTGGGAAAATTGTTGTGAACCTCACAGGCAGGTTGAACAAGTGTGGAGTAATCAGCCCCAGATTTGATGTGCAACTCAAAGATCTAGAAAAATCGCAGAACGACCTGCTTCCATCCCGTCAGTTTGGTTTCATTGTACTGACAACCTCAGTGGGCATCATGGACCATGAAGAAGCAAGACGAAAACACACAGGAGGGAAAATCCTGGGATTTTTTTCTAGGGATGTAATACATATGTGCAAATAAAATGCCTCAATGGAAAAAGAAAGAATTGAAAAAGAAGAACAAACCCCAAAATTAATAGAAGGAAATTCAATAAAAATTGAATTGAAAATAAATGAAATAGAGACCAAAATTTTTTGACAAAATCAAGGACACCAAGAGCTGGTTCTTTGAAAAGGTAAAAACAATCAACAAACTCACTAAAAAGAGGGCTCAAATAAATAAAATGAGAAATAAAAGGGAAATTACAACTGATACCACAGTTAAAAGACCAGAAGAGACTACTATGAACAATTTGGACAACCTAGAACTGGATAAGTTTCTAGAAACATCTTCCAAGACTGAACCATAAACAAATACTAAATCTGAATAGACCAACTACTAGTAAGGAGGTTGAATCAGTAATTAAAAATCTCCTAGCAAACTGAAGTCCAAGACCAAATGGGTCACTAGTGAATTCTACCAAACATTCCAAGATGATTTAATACCTATTCTTCTCAATCTGTTACAAGATACTAAAGAAGAGGTAATGCCTCCCAATGTATTTCACAGGTAACAATACCCTGATACCAAAACCAGACAAGGATATCAGAAAAGAAAATCACAAGCCTATATCCATGATGAACATAGATGCAGAAATCTTCAACAAAGAATTAGCAACCTGAAATAAACAACACATTAAAATGATCATATGAAGCCTGTCCTGAGAAAGTGCAACAATTGTTAATATAATGAGAATAGTTTCAGCAACACTGATGTAAGCTGACAACAAAGGAAAGTGGACTGGAATGCGTATGTATGAAGAATAATGACTTCATTGTACTAGGTGGCGAGGGTGGTAGACGCCATTGAGTGAGCATGTGCACTGTGTGGCTGTTGCATTCAAAATGACTGAGCCATTAGGGCTATGGACCTGTATCAAATTTGTGTTAAGCTTGAATACTCCTTTACAGAAACTATTCAGATGATTCAGAAAGTTGAAGCTATGGGCAACTGGTGATTGGCAGCTTCATGACGACAATGCGCCTGCTCATGCATCACATTTCCTGCAGAGTTGTTTGGTAAAACATTGAATCACCCAAATGACTCGGCTCCCCCTCCAGCCCAGATTTGGTGCCCTGCAACTTCTGGCTTTTTCCAAAACTAAAATCACCTTTGAAAGGGAAGAGATTTCAAACTGTTAATGAGATTCAGGAAAATGGGATGGGGCAGCTGATTATGATTGGGAGAACTTTGTGAAGTCCGAAGGTGGCTAGTTTGAAGAAGACTGAAGCATCATTGTCCTATATACAATGCTTCTTATATCTTGTATCTTCAGTAAATGTTTCTTTTTTATAGTGCATGGCGGGGTATTTTCTGGACAGACCTCATATACAATATTGAATTGTAACTTTGTACAGCCAAAATAGATATACTCTTGTATAACAATTTTACCACAATAAAGCATATTTCTCAGGCTGCTCCCTTACAGGCTCTGATTTACTGGCCTGTTGTGGGGCCTGGTGACTGGCTCTATTGTGCAGCCAAGGGTGAGAATTAACTCATTACCAAGTGCAAACTACAAGTCAACACATTCTTGTTGATTTATTGATTAACATACTTATGGACTATATGAAACCTTTCCAGTCTCCTGCTTGTCTCTATGCTAATAAACCCACTTTCTCTGAAAAATAACAACACTACAACAGCAACACAACCTTGAAGTTTTGTGTCAGGTTGATCTGAAAGTTCTATTGTTAATAGAAATAGGTCATATGGAGTTGGTGTCTGGGGGATGAATAAGATGATCTTCATTAGGAATGTGTTGAGTTGAAGGAGAAAAGAGATGGATCTGTGTAGCTAGAGGGTGGACATCTAAATTTTAGGGTTTGAAGATCAAAAGGATATTCTAAGCTCCAGGCACAGATTTGGTGTCATGGGTGACTCCTGAAGCTCTGATAGAAAAGTGAGTGGTGTTACAAAACCAGACAGCAGAGAAGGGGTAGAAAATTGAAGGACATGTTTAGTACATTAGGAGAAGAAAAGATACAAATGAAACCTTAAAGAACAAGGATAGTAAGGTTTTACCAAAGCCAAATGAGAGAGGAGAGAAAGAAGAGAGAATGAACCAACTCTGTGTTATGTGTCAACGGTGTATAATGTGACTGGAAAGTTAAAATGATGAGTGCTGAGGAAACTCCATTAGGCTTGAGGATAAGGAGGTTATTGGTACTAGGAGAGTGGATAGGAAAATGGAGCCCAGATTGTGCTAGATTAAGTAAGGTGTGTTGAGTAGAGAGGAAGTAGAAGCAGTGACTGTTGCTAAGGACATGTATGGTGCAAGAATGAGTATTTTTAAAAGTTTGTATTATTTGTGTTTCAAAGGTCACCAATGTTGAGCAAGATGAACAACTAAAAATGGTTTTCATAATAAGAAGTACAAATAGGTAGTTATAGAATAGCCATGGGGATATAAATTTCAATATAGGAAATGGAGCAGCCAAAAAACTTATAGGCATGAAGCACAGACATGAACAATGGTGTGGGGATTGCGTGAGGGAGTGGGGGGTGCTGGGTGGAGGGGGAGCAGGGGGGGGGGCGGAATTGGGACAGCTGTAAGAGTGTAATCAAAATACAATTAAAATAAAAAATAAAATGGTTCTTAGATGCTGTGAAACAAAATTCATTAAAATGTTTCAGTTGCACAGTTTGTCAGAGAATTGGTGTGCAAATTGTTTTTTGTGGTGAAAGGTTAAATCATTGATACGAGGTCAAATAGTGATCAATATATGCAGAACATTTTTAAAAATTGAGACAGTGTTTTTGTTTATCCTGCATGTGCCTACCTGAGCTGCTCTGAGATCACAAACATATGTGTTATATTGTTAAGGGAAAGTAACTTAATAACAGGGATAAAAAGGTAGTTTTGATTTCTAGTTCCTTAAACCAAAATCAGATGACTAAACTATCCATTTTCCAGTATTTTATTTTGGAGAGTAGGTTTCCAAGGTTTGAAAACTTATTAGGAAATAGAGATTTGATGTGAGGGTTTTTCCAGATATATTAGATTTCTGAGAATAATTAGAAGACTAATGTAAAAGAAACTTAATTTGAGGAGGAGAAAAGTTCTAAATGTTTAGCTGCTTTTCTGTGTGTTCAAGCTGAATTGAAAATACAACTTGATGAGAAAAATCTAATTTGTCATAATTAGAAGACACTTAACATAGCTCTAGGAAAAATATAAACTAATTTAAAACATAGGAACATGTATCAGCTTTGTGCATAGGGAATCTTGATTTTAGTGAACTAGTTTTGGGGTCTTTTCAATCCTTCTCTTGAATACTGTAATCAAGAGCATGCCAAGAGTTGTAGAGGACAGGACTGTTCTCCTACACAGACACCACATGGAGAAAAAAACCTAGCTGGAAACAGCCTGAGAATTCTTCAAGAAAAATTTTAAAGCAGAAGTAGTCTTACTTTTGAGCTGTATAGCATGTGAGAAAGCTAGAGTATTCCTTTTAGTCTTTCCTGTTCTCTAAGGAATGATCCAAAATACTGAATAGATATGAACATTATCATCCTCCAAGAATACACAAGGCACAATCTACAGGATTTTGAGGGAACTAAATTAGGAAACATTTACATTGCCATATCACACATAGGTGACAGATATCATAAAACATCAATCTATTACTTAATTATTTTTACAAGGAGGCAAATTTTGGTTTTCTCCAATATGGTAAATATGGTATACTGGGGCAGGTGACATTCAGTAAGGGTATCAGGTACCTGGGTTTGCCTCTACCTGCTCTCTTTATTGCTGTGTGACCTAGCAGGGTTCTTTCTGACCATCAGTTTTCACATGTAAAAAAATAAGAAAATATGTACCTTATGGGATTGTAGTAAGATTCAATGAAACAACAAATATGTAGCTCCTGATTCAAAGATCACCTCTTTGGTGATCTTCCATGAAATTATTTTCTTTTGAAATAAATAATTAAAACCAGAAAGTTTTCAATTATTTACTTCACTTAACAGAGGCTTTAAAAAGCCTACTTTGTGCCAGCATTAAAACCTTCTTCATGGATTTCTATTCCCAATGAGCCCCACTGCCACAGAAACCAAACTTTCTTTCTCACATACAGAAGAGACCTACTTAGGTTGAACCGTATAAAATTGCTGATGTGAAACATTTTTTGATCTATAAAAATGACAGTTTCATGAGTCAATCTAATACATCCTATTCAACTATAATGTCCGGGACACAGTGATCTTTTCCTGCTACATTCCTCTGCCATTTTTTTTAGATACTTCTTGTATATTGTTTTGTATTGTTGGCAATATTTTCATTATGTCTTGTTTTCCTAACTACTTGGTATATTCCTTGAGGTTGTTCATTGTCTATTTTCCATTATGGTAACTGGCATAATGCATCCCATATAATATTTGCTATGTAAATTTTTAATGAGGCTAATAATAATAAATAATTTATAATTATTGTTCTGACTGCATTGAGTATAAAAAATTTATACTGTGCTTTCCTCCAACACTTAACCTTTTCATCTATGTATGTGTCTCCCATTAAAGAGGGATATTTCTTTGGTTTTGATAAATCTACTATTGATAATATATGTAATGATGATGCTGTCCCTGATAGGTAAAAATGATGCTAGTGATCACTAGCTCAACTTGAGTCTTAGGCTGTTATGCCGCTAAATGTCCTGTAGTTTCACTAATCATATGTGTTCTCTCTGCAGGTTCCACTTGGTTAGAGAGCTAGGAGAGTTAAGAGGTTAGCCAAGAGGAGGTGGAACAAAGTTATATGAACTGGTCCATGTGGGAATTGATCACTTGTCTTTGGTATGATTTATATTGTACTGTAATCAGCAGGTAAACATGGGCACCAGAGGAAGCTTATTTAAAAAACAGAAATGGTGCTTTTGTTTGAGATTCTAATCTCATATTTTCAGGAAGGATTATGGAGGAGGAATCGGGGTTGTATGTCCTATAAGGCTGGAGCTGGCAGAAGAGTTCTCTCTCATGTGGAGTCAGGTTTGATGACATTGAGAAAATGTGAAAAATTAAGAGCTGGGCTTCAAAGGTAAAGGAAAGGGTCTGAGTGAGTCACCAAAATGAACATCGGAGCTTAAGCCAGGGTGTTGCTTAAGTTTGCAGGAGTCAATGAATCGCGTACCCTTCTATCTTGTGTTCAGTTTTATTAGCAAATATGAATTTGAAATATGCCTTGTGCCTAAGGCATAAGGGGTTCCTGCTCTTTCCCCCAGTGAAGCAGACTGATGTGGTCTATGGCAGGCAGAGCAGCTGGGCGCCTGCAGGGCAAGCTGTGCACCTCTCAGAAGGAGAAGATCTGCAGCCTGGCTGACTTGAATAAGAGAACAAAAAGCACAGAGGACAGCCAACTCCTTAGAACAGCTCAGCTGGCAGTTGGAGCCCCTAGTTACCTAATGTTTCTTCCTATGTGGTGAAGCCAGGCAGCAGAACAGATCCTAGTTTCAAGGGTGACAAACATTCACATCTAAGGAGAGGAGAGAGGGAAACCAACCCCCTCCCCAACCTATGAGGATGAGTTGAAGGATTGAGGAGAGAGGTTAAATGTCATACTGGCAAACAGTGTGGACAAATGCCAGAAAGCGGCTCTCCGACGCCAGCACTATGGTCTTCCTGAAGAATAAATGTGGATCTCTCCCTCATAATAAGTGTCTGAGACAAAGCAGATGTCAGAAGTCTATTGAATTTTCCCTTTGTTGTTTCAGCATCCTGCTTATGGTTAATGTCTTCAGTCTTCTGCCTCTGGCTGTGATAAACTTGCTGTTACAAGACATGTCTTATGCCATAAACAACCATGAACCTGGACAAGGTATGTGTGGCAGTGCTTTTCAGGTTTGGACAACACTCCGTGCAAGACTGTGCCCCCTGAAAGCAGGGACACTCACCTGATGAGCCCCAGGATGGACCTAGATGTCTGCCTGGGAAACATTTCCAAGTCATAGCACAGGTTGCAGGAATTTCCAGTGGCTATGCTTTGCTAAAGACACAGAGATTAGAGTTCAAGACTGCAGAAGCAGTTGGGACAGGTGAGCGCTGGAGAGGAGAAATCGTGTGAGCGCCATGCAGAGGGGAAACTTGCAAGTCTGTAAGGGGTTTCCTTGCTGGTCCTGACTGAGGACCGGGCTGCCTGTGAGACTGCTCAGGGCTTACCAGAGAGCTGCAGCTTAAGGTCTAGGGCTTGAGAGTAGAACAGATAGAAGAGGCTGAGCATTGCTGGGGCACTGGAGTTTCAGCCCAGCCGTAGTTGGAAATCTAGTTAACATCTTATCAGTGTTTGTTAAAGCCTAGCCAAGACACCAGAAATGCCTCTAAGGACCACATCCTATAATAAAGCTTACAGCACACCTGGCGTAGTAAAGCTGAAGAACAGTGATGACACAGATAAGGAAGGCAGAGTTTGAAAATTGAATTCGTCCAAGTTAGAGGGGCTTGGAAAACTGCAAGTTCTTTCTACAGATCCTCTCTAATGAAGCATAAGGCCAAGCACACAGGTTTCATTCAAGTTGCAAGGTAATCATCATGTAATTGAGCTGCTTGTGAACACAAGGCAGCTCTTTAAAGGAGGACAACAGAATTGAGTTTTTACAATGGTATATCCACAACATCCTAGATGAAAAAAAGATTTTGTAAACTTTCAGAAAAGTCAAGAAAATGTGGTCCATAATGAAGAAAAAGTTTGATAAAAGCCAACTTCCATAAGTTAATGTAGCAAAGACTTTAAATCAACTATTATGAAAATGTTCAAAGAATAAAAGAAAAATATTATCTTAGTAAGAGCAGGTGGAAAATATCAGCAGAGAATTTTAAACTGTAAAGAAAAGCCAAATGGAAATCGACTAAAACTGAATTTTCAATGGGAAATTCACTGGATGGTCTTAAAAACTGTTTGGAGATGGCAGAAGGAAGTTTACAGTCTTCAAGAAGAAAATTTATCCAAATCGACTTTGATCTAAATTTCCTCACTGATCTATACTGAAATGTGTCTGGCCATTTTGGAGACAATTTACTCTTTTATTAATTGTACTCAGTCATTAGGGCCTATGGATTCTTTCTTCAACATATATTTTATTTATATAGGCACTTTTCTCTCTATCTCTATTTCTGCTTTCCTGGTTCAAGGTGTCATTCTCTTGTGCTAGATTACTGCTGTAGCCTGACATCCCAGTCTCTAATCCTTTTAATCTGTTTTCCAATCCATCTAGTCTTACTGTTGTAATTGTTTATTCATTCAACAAATCATTATAAATCCCCTACTCTTATTTCTGATAGATATCTTTATTCTGTTCTACAATTTCTAATAGTCCCCAATGTTTTTTCAGTAGGAAGTCAAATTCCTCTGTCTGGATTTCAAGTAGTCTATATTCATTTCCTCTGTCTTCTGATAACTGTTGTCATATTTCTATTTGTCATAGACATTACTTTAACTTTGGCCACTGGCAATGTATCTCTCTTCTTATATATGGGGAATGCCCTGTCTCATGAAGCATAGATACACCCCTGTTATAGAGGTGGCGGATACCCTAGAATCGCTTTTTTCTGCCTCCCTTGCAGTGCCATCAAGTGTCATAGCACATGGCCTAGGCTCACCCTTTGGATCTATTTCTCTTAGACTCATAATACAGTCATACACAGTAACAGGGCCCTTGCAGAACACACAGTGATAGGTAGCAGAAGTAGCAGCACCTGCCTAGTTTCCACAGGCATCACCAATGGTATCAGGGATCAACAATACAAATTGAGGTATTTGTGCTCATTAATGGCTGCAGTAGAATCTTCTAGGTCAGTCTTGCATTATAGTTGCACCTAGACCATTCTTGGATTTCAGTGGTGGTCATTGACTCTGGCTGCTTAGCCTCTAAACCTGACTCTGTGTTGCTCATGAAGCTTTTGTGAGATGTCTGAGTTCTTAAATTAGCTAGAGGTGTTTTCTAATGCACAGAGCTAAGAATGCTGACTGAAGACATACACTCATACCCTGCCCTAGACAGGGTTCTTTCTATTCATGCTGAGCTCCCCCTGGACTGCCTATTTAGCCAGGGTCATTGTAAGCACCAGGAATTCCTTCATTTTCCTGTATTTCAGTTTAAGTCTTGTATTTCTTCAAGTTCTGCTGCTTTAAACACATTTTTTTAATGTCTTTTTTTTAGACCTGAATAATCATTCTCTCCTCTATACAACTTAACACTGGGTTATATACAGTAATTTAAAAAATATATTAATTTTTGTATGTTCACTGAAGAGATTACAGTCCATGCCTGACACCTCTATCTCTCATCTTGCTTAGCACAGTGTTCAGAAGTTTGTAGTTATTATGTACTAAATGGAGGATACTTTTTTTTGTTGTTGAAAGACTTTGCTTTGTTGAAAGACTTTGCTTTATTTAGAATTTCATGAGAAGCAACATTATTCTGGATAATGTTAAAACATGGTAGCCTCTGTGTAGAAAGACGACACTATAGACTACTTGAAGCTCTTTCAGTTCTTCCTTTCCATCTTAGAATTCCTTAAGGTTAATCTTCTCCTTATTTTTCCTATCTCAGAGAAAGGAGTGAGACTCTTCCTATCTTAACTCTGTTTTAACTCCTTCGAAATCTTATTCTATTAATCTTTTCCCCTCTCAGAATTTTTCTCTCTTGGACCTGCCTCCCTGTACTAAAACAAGGCTCTCACAATTCATTTCTGGCTCTTATTATATTTCCAGGTTGCTGAATTCTTTTCACGACCAGATTGACTAACACCATGATCTTGATGAATACTTCACTTTTTCCCATCCTATCGCTTCTTCATACCTTGCAAGACATATTTTCCTTTCTACTTTAGTGAAGCTGTTTTTCGGTCGTGAGCTGGGTTACCAAAAACCCAGTTCTATTAATCAGGATGGGATGAATCTCAGCTACTTTAAATGGCAGGGGTTTGTCTCTCATGAATGCCATACAGCTGACCACTGACACGCTGTGGGTGGGCTGCTGGCGCTGCTCCATGCATGGCCATCCTGAGACCTGGGCTGAGGGAGCAGGCTGTATTTGGAAAGTGCAGGTAGCCTTGGCAAAGGAAAAGAGAACTCTATAGGGTGTTGCCTTAGGAAATTACATTTTTCTGGCCTGGAAAGGTGACATGTCACTTTTGCTCAAATTCATGGCTTAACTAGGACTAGTCACATGGCTCCTTCTCACTGAAAGGGGTCAGTTGAGAAAGTACAAAGCCACCATGTGTCCAGAAGAAAAAATGAAAATAAATCCAGGGAACTTAGTATCAGATCAAATACATTTTTCCTGTCCTTTCATTCTCCTCTATCTTTCTGTAGCATTTGGTATTATTGACTTACCCCTTTTTAGAGCTAAGAGCTTGCTGTATGAATCCAGCTGATGTTTTGCCAATACCTAAAACTTACTGTATATTAAAAAAAATTCATCATCATTGGCCTTCTTGATCCCTCCTGGATGATTCCAATCCTGGATGATTTCTACTTTTTATTTGTTTATGGTCCCATTTTCCCAATCATTGGATTTTGATCCCTTATGTATTTTAAATTTTCCTTCAATAATTTCTTCCATCTGATCCATTGCCATTTCCTGGTTATTTCCATTTTCTTAGTATTTCCTGGATCTGTTGCCATTCTCATTGAACTCTTGTGTACAAATTATCATGAAAGCCCCATTTTGTCTGCTTTTACCCAGATCTTCCCCAGCGTGTCTCATGCCACTCCCAGTTTTAGGCCCTCAGAGTTTTCTGGTCAGGTCATTGTTATATTAAAACAAACAAACAAACAAATAAAAAAAAAAACAGTTCTGGCTGGTAGCACGGTGGATTAGGTGCCGGCCTGCAAACCTGAAGGTTGCTGGTTTGACTCCCCAGCCAGGTCACCACATCACAAGGCTACAAGCCAGGTCTCCAGCCAGGTCTGTGCCTGGAGGCAGGTGAAAGGCAACAATACATTAATGTCTCTTTCCCTCTCTTCCTTCCCCTCTCTCTAAAAATAATAAAATAAAAAATCTTTTAAAAAGTTCTAGCAATTACCTGTTTCTTAGAAGTGGAAATTATTTATTTAGTATTCATGGCCCTCTATTATGTAGTTTTGACCTATCTCTCTAGAATTCTCTGATTTTTACCTGTAAGCTTCAGACCGTATTTTACTTTTTCCATAAAGTCACTTTTGATCAGACTAACTGAACATGAACTCTTTGTCCTTTGTAAGACCATGAAAGCTTTTAAAATTTCATTATGCTCATTATACATCTTATTAGGCCCTCTAATTACTTCTTACTTACACTGTAGTTTCTTTTTATATTTGTCAACCTCCAATACGTCATGAAACACATAATGTTTTGGTCAAGGACTGACTGACCGCATGTACCATGGTGGTTCCATAACATAATACAGCTGTAAAATTTCAATTGCCTAGTGATGTTGTAGCTGTCATAACATTGCAGCTCAATGCATTACTCAGTTATTTTTCTTTTTCCTTTTTATCCTCACCTGAAGACATTTTCATTTGCTTTTTTAGAGACAGAGAGGGAGAGAAAGAAATATTGATGTGAGAGAAGTGTCAGCTGGTCACTTCTGACCACCACACCTGGATCTTGCATCCAGAATGGGAGTTACACATGCTTGCACTCACCCCTGGGCTGAACCCATGTGCCCTGACTGGGAATCAAACCCGCAACCACTGAGCCATACCAGCCAGGCCTACTCACAGTCATTAATACTGAATAAGGATATAAAAGAAAGATTTTTGCATAGCTGTACAATGTGTTTGTGTTCCAAGCTAAGTGTTGTTATAAAAGAGTGGAAAAGTTAAAGTTAAAAATATTAAACATTTATAAAGGAAAAAGGTTACGGTAAACAAAGGTTAATTTATTATTGAAGAAAGAAAAAGATTTTCGATGAAGGTAGTGCCGACGAAGTGTACAGTGCTAATGAAGTCTCCAGTGGGGCAGGTGATGCGCTGGTCCTTCCTATTCACACACCGCTCACTCGCTGGCTCGCCCAGAGCAACTTCCAGTCCTGCACGCTGCATTCCTAAGTGCCCCACACAGGTGTACATTTTGTAGATCTTTTATACTGCATTTTTACCGTCCCTTTTCTATGTTTCGATCTGTTTAGATACACAAATACTTTCCATTGTTTTAACATGACCTGCCATATTCAGCGCAGTAACACGCTGTCCAGGTCTGCAGCCCAGGATCCATTGGTGACACTGCTAGCCTAGGTATATAGAGTAGTCTATACTGTCCCAGGTTGCCTAACTGCGCTCTGTGATGTTGGCACAATGGTGGAATTGCCTAATGTCACACTTCTCAGAACATATCCCTCACATTAAGTGATGCATAGCTGTATTAGACTTGATGTCTTTGTTAGGCAGCACATCTGTTGAAATTGGATGCCAGATTGCGCGCTGTTTTACCCACCTTAGTTTTTTTTCCCATCCACCACTTACCTGACACATTCCATTGCGCTCAGCAGGTCTGGAGTATTTATTGCTGAATGAATGACCTACCCATTTTCCTGTTGTCTCTTAAGCAATGATGGTGACTTGCCCTGAGCTAACACATTCTCAATATTCTCTTGAGCTCACTGGCATGTTTTTGCATGGCTGTCTGGGTTTAGGAGTTTAAACTGCATCTGTGGAATGGTGGTTTATCTAAATGAAGTTAATTGGCTCATGCAGAGATTGAATCCACAACCTTGGCCTCATTAGCACCTTGTTCTAATCAGTTGCCTTTCTGGCCCTATGCTAGAAAATATTCACAAAAGACATAAATATAGGTATTTTTAATCAGGCTTATATTTTTCCCTATGTCCTGCGGCAGAGGTGAAAATTAGTTGCCCATTGAGCTTGGACACTGATTTAAATTGAATAGTGGAATTAATAAATGCAACTTTGAATGAATAAATGAATTTAATTGGGTCAGAGTAGGCTAATTAAAAGCAATGGAGCGGTTCGAGCCTTTGCAATATGTGAGAAAGACAGTTTCATATGGCGTTTTGCATCTTGCCCACTTCTGAAAAGTGCCAGACAACTACTCAGTGGGGCTTTTGTAATTTTGAAGAAATGCACCTAAATGCCAAAAAGTGTTCTAGCAGAGCAAGCAACGTCTCCAAAGCCCTAGCTCGCCAACTTCGTGTTGGAGCAAGCTTGAAAGCAGCTACAGCTTGGTCATGTTGTGTTGGGGCCAATCTTGAGCCACTACTAGGGAGGGCAGTTTGGTAGGGTTCTTCGTTATACTTACACGACAGCTCTTTAGAGGTAACGTGCTCCGTTCTGGGCTAGGAAGGCCACCCAATGGGGAGGACCATGGCTGACTTGTCTATGAACTCTTGCTTTGTCATTCCCAGCAGCCAGTCCAGGGCCATTAAAGGGCCAGCTCACAACCTAACTTCAAAATGAGATGGCAGGAGCCTCTACAGGGGCTAGGCACCTGGGGCCTTAGTTCAATAGATTTGAAAAACTCTTTATTTATTTGCCTGCTGAATGTTTAAAACTCTATTTCGGTCACAGTTCCCTGAAACAGTGCATTAACCAATATCCCGAGTTACAAGTTTAAGTATTTATCATGGATACATTAATTTGCTTATTTATATGCCAGCTTGTTACAGATTTAGGATGAAATTGGGAATGCATGCCTGAATTTGATACAGTGCTAACTTAGCTTCAGGACAATAATTGCCAATTTCCTCCTCCTGTCCTTGAAATATTGAGAATTGATATATTCATAATGATTTTGTTCTGAATACAGAGCTTGGAGGGCAGCATTACTTTCTCTAAAGTGTGACTTGTGTGTTTGAGGGCCCTTTTGATAAGTCTGAGAGGTTCGTGATAGGAAAATATTCATTAAGCCCAGGCTCTGGGGGAAAAGGTCAGTCTAGGTTATTCAGAGAAAACATTTGAAGGGGAGCATGCAATCTTAATGAAATCAAAATAATTGGCAGAGGGTACTTTGAAAAAAATGGAGTTTTATGGAAAACTTTGAAATATAGTAGGAAAGATGAATGTCTTTCCTTTGTTAAAAAAAGAAACAACAGGCTGAAATGGAGTCAGTTTTCCTAAACCACATTTCAACCCAAAACCCAAAATTTAATAACTAGCCTTATTGCAGTTTCAGTTTCTCCCAGGAGTGGAATTTCCTAATCAATACCCATGAGGTAACCTGCATGATAAAATCCCTCTGTCCCTTCTCCCTCAAAAGATGAGGTCCATAATGCTTTCCTTTCTTTTGTTAATGGCTCCTTGCCCCATCCTTCTTTCTATGAAAATCTTCCATTTTGAAGACCTCCTCAGAACACCTAGTTGCTAGATGAAATGATCCCTGATCCACAAAATTGCTTAAAAAGTTAATTAGATCTTCACATTTACCCAGTTAAATTAAAACAAACAAACAAACAAACAAAAAAATGACCTTATCTCTTGCAATAAACAGTTTAACCAGGAGCAGTTTGATAACCACATTGCCTCAAATATAATTTAATCTTCATTAGTTTATTTTTCCTGCGTATAAAAGTAATCAATATACATTGTAGAAAAATGAGAAATTCCCAACATAATTTCAAATAAGGTTTTTAAATACCCTTAAAAGGAAAATGGAATAAGATAAAGGTTAATAGATTTTAATACTATATCCTTTATGCTAAATGCATAAAAAATATTTGGAAACTGCATTGTGCACGTACTGCCCCAAACAAAGTCTCCTTTTGTCCCCTTCCCCCTTCCTTTGCTTCCCTCTGGCTGTAACCACACTCTTGTCCATGTTTTATATTTATATAAAATATAAAACCAGTGTATTTTGTTCATCAGATTCCACATATAAGTGAAACTATATGGTATTTGTCTTTCTCTGACTGCCTATTTCACTTAGTATAATAATCTCCAGGTCTATTTATGCTGTTGTAAAAGGTAAAGGTTGCCTTTTCTTAATGGCTGAATAGTATTCCATCGTGTAAATGTAGCATAGCTTTTTTTAATCCATTCGTCTATTGATGGGCACTTGGGCTGTTTCCAGATCTTGGCTATTGTAAGTAATGCTGCAATAAACATAGGAATGCATATTATCTTTTGAGTTAATGTTTCAGGTTTCTTTAGATATATTCCCAGAAGTGGAATTGCTGGGCCATAAGGCAGTTTCATTTTTAATTTTTTGAGGAAATTGCTTTCCACAGTGGCTGCACCAATCTGCATTCTCACCAACAGATCCCAAGGGAGGGTTCCCTTTTCTCTACATCCTCACCAGCGCTTGTTTGTGGGTTTATTGATGATGGTCATTCCGGTAGGTATGAGGTCGTATCTCATTGTTGGTTTTAATTTCCATCTCTCTAATGCTTCATGGCATTGAGCATTTTTTTTCTTATGCCCACTGGTCATCTGTTTATCTTCTTTGGAGAAGTGTCTATTCAGGTTCTTTGAACATTTTTAAAAAAAGATTTTATTCATTATCTTCAGAGAGAAAGGCAGGGAGAGAGGAAGAAAGGGAGAGAAGCATCAATGTATGGTTGCCTTTCACCTGCCTACAGCTAAGAACCTGCCTGGAGACCTGGCTTGCAACCTGGTTATGTGCCCTGACTAGGAATCAAACTAGCGATCTTTGGGTTTACAGGCTGGCACCAATCCACTGAGCCACACCAGCCAGGGACATTTGAACATTTTCTAATTGGATTGTTTGTCCTCCTGTTGACTTGTATATGTTCTTTATGTATTTAGAAATTAACCCTTTATCTTACTTATTATGGATGAATATGTTCTTGAAATCTGTATGGTTTTACAAACCCATGTCATCCCAATACATTCAATTAAACATACAAAGAACATTGGGAAGAAAGCTTATAGTTTGAATGGAAAGAATCAAAATGTGACTGCTGCAGACCTTCCCTCCTGAAATCTCTCCTATCTACTGTTGACTCCATTTAGAAGTTGGGAGTAACAACAGCAGGGAATTGGGCATGAGAACTAATTGTGGACATCCGCTTTCTGGCTTCATGTGATTTTGACAAGAACCTCTTCTTTCTTTTTTCAACTTCCCTGGACTACTCCTTCCCAGCAAAGACAGGTAGAACTCTGCCTTCACAGCAGCCAGATCTCCATGTTAAGAGACCACAGAGCTGTGCACTTCAGGTACTTCCTTCAGTGTGCTCTTTCAAAAGAACTAAGCTGTCATTGCCTTCTCAGTCAGGCCTGTTGTTCCATGACTACAACACAGTGCCCTTCTTTTCTGAGCTGGGCTATCAGATTGACCAATTTTATTTTAAAATCTACCCAGGGGGTTAGATGCTGTAATGAAGAAAAGCATCTTCTACCCAAATACCTGTATAAATGAGTAATCCACATCATAACAGGACATGACCAACACCATCTATTTTCATCAAGCTATAAATAATAGGAGTCTTACAAAGGACTAGGAGTCAGGCGGAAAGTTTTTAAAATGATGTGTTTTTAGGATTGGTAGGTATTTTGTTAAAGCCTTTCTCCCTGACACTTAATCTAATTATGAGTTAATTGAGACTAAAATGATTTTCAGTCATAAAAGGGTTTTAAATAAAAGGCTTTGCTGGAACAAAATTATTTTTCACTGAAAATAGTGGGCCTTTGTTTTTCTCTTAGAGGTCCCTTCTAAATGGCAGTGAAACCCTGCTAGTAAACCTGTATTTGCAATGCCGCATTATAAATCTGTGTCAGAAGAGTAAGATAAAATAAGAATAACAGTTGTGTGGGTAACAGGTGGGTAACAAAATGAATGAGTTTATTACCTACTGAATGCTGTTCAAGACAATGTCAGGAATGGATTGTTTCTATGACTTAAATGGTAACTCATCTTCGAGGTGCTTTCAAGTAGTGAAACTATGACTTCTTTGTTTTGTGATCAAAGCAAAACCAAAATGTGCAGGTGCAGTATAGTATGTAGTTAGACCTTGCTTTTTCTAGGAAGTGAGAGGAGCTTTGGAACACTTTCCCTTTTCCTTAAGGTAGCTTCTGTAAGTACTTGGAAGTTTAGACTAGTGATGAAGGGAACAATTCACAGGACGAAATGCTGGTTCTGGGGTAATCCTATTAGCAAGGCATTTTGCATAACCAGAAACTCTTCAATTAGAGCTCAGGCCCTGCTGTAGTTTAAATGTCATTAAACCTATCCTACCATATACCTTAAGGGGCTGGGCCAGGTGTAGCTGATGATTTACCCTCTTCTAAATAAATGTTGAGCAAATATCATCACTTGACTTGGGACCTAAGATTGGACAAATTCCCAGCATATATCCAGATTGTAATCAATTTCCTGCTCTTTGTATTAAGGAAGAAGCCTTGGTTTTTTTGTTTAGTTAAGTAGATGGCTTCCTGTTTACAGAAGGTCAGTTTTTAAAGCCATAACTGGTATCTGCCTAAAATTTACTTGGATGAAAAATACATAACAAATAATCTGTTGTGGAATAAGCAAGATAATTGGTAACTGATGCGATTAGCTCCCAAATTATTTTTTACAAGAGTGGGAGAAAACCAAAATTCCCTACTCCCTGCGGTTTGGAAAATGGGGGGGATGGGATTCAGTGGAACACAGCCTTTGTCCTTCATATGCCAAGAAAATAGGAGGAACATTAACTATAGGACAGTGACAGAAAGGCTTGCAGTGCTATTTGAGAGTGGTGGAGTGGTCAGAACTGGTTGCCATGACCACTGTGTAACAGGCCATGGTTTGGGATTTAAAAATAAGGCAGCAGCCATTAAGGAGACACACACAGACAGAACTTGTGGCTTGAGAAGAGAGAACTGCAGTGGTTTAGGAGGGAGGAGGAGCACCCATGCGGTTTGCACAGGGAGTAGCACAAGTGGTTTGCGCAGAGATGGGGAGGGATAATGCAGTCTGCACCAAGGTAGGGAAGTACCTGTGTTGTAAGAATGAGGAAGTGCCCAAGCCCTCCCCCAATTAAGTGCGGACAAATGGGAGCTGCCGGGAACTTGGAAATGCGACTGGGTCGGTACCTCTGACCTCTCTGTTCTGACACTGACCTAATTTGGCAGGACTGTATATTTATGAGGTGTTTTAAAGGGATAGGGCCTTAATGACAGAACTGCACCTTTAATCTAACTCTGTATGACCTTTAAATAAATAAATTCTTTTCCTTTTCTCCAAACTCTGTGAAGAGTTTTTCCCAGCAGCAGGCAAACAGGCCCCTGATAACTGAAGAGCCCCCTACAGTCCTGTTCCAGTTGGTGATAGAGAGTAACTTCAGACTGTGAAACATAAACAGGCACACGAAACAACAGAGACAGAAACAACATCTATAAGAAGGAGAGCAAGTGGGTCTGACTGTAATAAGCCACAGAACATAGTTTACAGCATAATTATCTGGTAGTCACATTGTCCAAGTTCCTAGTGAAAAATGTCTCACTTTAAAATAGCTTATGAGCCCTGGCTGGTGTGGCTCAGTGGTTTGGTGCCGGCCTATAAAACCAAAGGTTGCTGGTTCGATTCCTAGTCGGGGCACATAAGCAGGTTGCAAGCCAGGTCTCCAGCCAGGTCCTTAGCTGGAGGCAGGTGAAAGGCAACCGCACATTGATGCTTCCCTCCCTTTCTTCCTCCCTCCCTGCCCTTCTCTCTGAAGATAGTGAATAAAATCTTAAAAAAAAAAAAAAAAAAAGCTTATTAAGTCTGACTGAGTAACAGGCCTGAGGAATTTCTCTGTCTCTTCATGGCTGGGTCAGCCGGATATAGCCTTGAAGCTAATCTTGTTTCTAGGGCCCCAGAACACTGAGCCTCAAGGGTAGACAACATGGCGACCCTGAGCATACAGGTATTCCCTTTGGGTACACTGTCTCTTTGTTCTTATGTGTATAGAGCCTTCTTTGTCCCAGTGTGTATATAAGATGTCCTAGCAGTAAACTAGGCATGCTACTGTTGTGGAGGGTGGACAAACTGTGCATGGAACACCGACACCCTCCTAAGCCGCCTGGCTGCATGCAAAGGAGAGTGGTGCAGGGATGCCTAGACTCTCTCTGTGGTCTTTAACCTAAGTGCTGCTGTGATAGGAGTGGGATAACTGCGCCTGGGGACAGTGACACATTAGTCGCCTGGCCAGGTTGTAAACCTGCCGCCTACAATACAGCATGTCAAATCTCCTCAAGGCTCCGCCTATGTCCTTCACCAGACCAGAGTCCTCCCCACTGTCAGAATTTGCGGGTCTAAAAGCTCTAGGATCCAACACTGAGATGTATGGAAATTTCATAAAAGGTGATACTATGTAATTAGCACATTATCTACAACAGGTGGTCAACTCTTTAAAGGCCCTGCAAGATCTACTCCGTCCAATGGAGTCCAAACTCCTTGGCAGAGCCAAAAATCCTGTCCATGACAGCCTCTGCCTTGTAATTCTGGTCTCTTCATCTTTTTATTTTTAAAGAGTTTTAATGTTTTAAAAATTAATTTATTATTGTTGTACCACTGTTCTCCCTTGCCCCACTTTCTCCATCTCCTCTCCCACAGTCAACCCCACATGTTGTTCATGTCCATTGGTCATTTATACTAGTTCCTTGTCTAAACTGTCCCCCTTCTTTGCCTCTTTCTCCCCCTCCCCCCTCCCCTTTGCACACTGAGCCTGTTCCTTGTTTCCATGCCTCTTGTTCTGTTTTGCTTGTTTGTTTGTTTTGTTCACTAGTATCCTGTAATGGGTGAGATCATATGGTATTTGTCTTTCACTGCCTAGCTTATTTCACTAAGCAGAATACTCTCCAGCTCCATCCATGCTGTCACAAAAGGTAGGAGTTCCTTCTTTCTTTCCGCTGTGTAGTATTCCATTGTGTAAATGTACCAAAGGTTTTTGATCCAATCACCACTGACGGGCACTCAGGCTGTTTCCAGCAATTGGCTATTGGCTTCCTCTTTTTCAAGGGGCTTTCTTCGTGTTCCTCAGGAATCATTTCAGGAACCTCCTCTGGGAAATGTTCTCTTGTCCTTTTGCAGACACGGTGGTACTCAGCCATTGTGCCTGCACAGTAGCCACATTATGGTGGGCTCATAAACTGCTTGAACATTCCAGGCTGTGCAAGTCAGCTAGTGAGTTAAGGTTACGGCTTTATGCACGTGGTTCTCTGGTGTGTCACTCTCAGGGTGCAAGTGTTAGCAAAAGGATAAGTGAACATTGCAGTTCTGAAGATAAAGAGCTCAAAGATGTGGATTTTGGGCAGGATAAGGCAACTAACCTCATTTTAAAGTTTCTTTTAGTGTGATATATTAGAAACTTTGTTGATCCAGCTTTCTTCTTTAGTAATCTTGCCAGCATTTAGTGAAAACTTGACTAGAGCGGTGAGAAACTGTTGGGTTTTGATTTTTCCCTAAAAACTGAGTATTTAACTCTGTGTCCTCACTTTTTTTTTCCATTCCTTTCGGGATCATGTAGGCCTGTTTTCTAAATTTTCTTCACAATTTTATGTAATATTAACACATTTTTCTAATATTGTGGAATTCTTCCTAAACCCTCAAAATAGAGTCTGTTGCTTTGTGTTCTTTCTATTTTACCAGTAAAGCTCATGTAAGAATTGATATCTGGGTTACTACTTTACTATTCATTCAATAGTTCAGGAGGTAAATATATATCTATATAACACTCATCTGCTTTTAGCTATTTATAGGCTTTGACAACATTAAAAAATAAAACATTGATCCCCCCCCCCCCACCTCCTTGATGGATGAGGGGAAGAGGGATCAAGTGCACTTTCTAAACAAGTTGAGTCAGTGAAGACTTGCAGGGAGCTAGGCTCTTCCTCTGTGCTTTTAAACCTTCTCATATAATATTCTAATATTTCCTCTTAGAGAGGAAGAGATGACTTGAAATTCTGTTAAATTGGCATGGAAAGCTAGTGCAAAAGGTCAAAAAGAAAAGGCACAGACTTCCTTTCCTTATGCTCTTTAACACTGTACAAAATGACAACAATGTCATATCCTGTATTTATAGGGCTAGCTCTTTCCAGAACACCTTGCCTTATATTATCTGATCAGAAGAAGGTTAGGACAGTTCATACAACACATGTCATTAGTCATGTCATTACTAGTTGTCTTTTCCCAACACAAATGAAAATACAATTCTAAGGTTCTTTTGAGTTCAAAGATGCATAAATCTACAAGAAAGGATTGAATTGTTTCCAAATTATTAAAGGCTTATTGAGATACATACCATAAAATTCACCCTTTTAAATTATATAGTTTTATGGTTTTCAGTATATTTGCAAAGTTGTGCAACTACTTCTTCTACTACTTAATTTTAGAACACATTCATCACTCCTCAAAAAAAGGAATAGTTTGCCTATTAGCAGTCATTCTGCATCTGGACCTTCCTATTCTATTTGTCACTCCTGCATGTGGCACAAAGTCCTTTGGAGAGAGTGGCTCCATGGACCCATTTCATCAATAAGCTGCCTAGAGTTCTGCCAAAATAAAAAATAAAAAACAAAAATCACTTTAAAATCTTTTAGAAAGATTTTGCTATTTAAAAATTCTTTTTGCATTTTAAAACATTGTTTTGATATTTCTTGAACAGGTATTACTTACGTTTTAATAAAACTAAATAATTATAAGCCCTGGCTGGTGGCACAGTGGATAAAGTGCCGGCTTGTGAACCCAAGGGTCACAGGTTCGATTCCCTAGCCAGAGCACATAACCAGGTTGCAAGCCAGGTCTCCAGCCAGGTCCATAGCTGGAGGCAGGTAAAAGGCAACCATACATTGATGTCTCTCTCCCTCTCTGCCTCTCTCCCTTCCACTCTCTCTGAAAATCACAAATTAAATCTTAAAAAAAAAACAACAAAAAACTGGATGATTGTAGCTTGTACCTCAGCTCCACCCCCCCCCCCCCCCCAAGCTAAAACAAAACAAAACAAAAACCGGTCAATGTAAAAGCCTCAGCACCTTCTGGAGGCAATTTGAATTCAGCTTTGAGGGTAAACTGCTCCTTTGTTTTGGGAAAAACCTCTCGACTAAGGCTTTTGGATATGCAAATGAAACCTACTTTCAAGAGTTGTTCCCCCTGCCCGCCTAAATAGTTGAGGAAGGCCTGAAGGTGCTGCAGCATTTGGTGAAGATGGTGAGAGTTCTCAATAGTCATGAAAATTGAGTATTCTTTCTGTTTTCTCTAGAGAGTGTTTTCCCTGGAACTGTAGACCCCTGAAAATTATTGTTTGTCTGAGTGGGTCTTGTCATTCACACCCTTGTCCAAACATTTGCCAAAGGTTAGAGGACAGACTTGGTTACACACTGTAGAAATGGATTCCTCAAATTGGGAGAGTAGACCCTAAAATGATTTCATTGAGGTTGTTGATGCTTATTTTTCTGCACTGTTCTGTGGAACCCCTACAAAGGATGCTACTAAAATTGGAATAACTGTAGACTTTAGAAAATGTGCAATTACTTAATTATAATGGGTTATCCTATTACAGGTCTTAGGGCAAGACTAACTTCCAGTGATTTGGAAATAATATATCCCTTATATATCACCGAGGGAAGAAGGCCATTTTGAGATCAAGAATAAAAAATTGTTGGAGGCAAATTTTATATTCCTACTCTGAGTCAAGCAACAGTTTTGCTTGGACTATGGGGTGAAGGCAGAGTTTCTGAACCTCCCCTATGGTGGAAAACATGAACTGGACTCTGTTACCTGGAGGAATTATGAGAACTAGGTGAGAGATTCTGAAGTTGAGTTTGTGTTTTTAGATTCTAAGAAGAGTGGTCACTTTCAGTAGTAGTTAAAGATACTCTTTAGTTTGTCCCTAAGTCACAGTTTAAAATCTTGGTCTGGTTTTGCACTATGGAGGCTAGTGGACAGGACTCTCCTGTGTGTGCTTAGGAAGGAAGGTTGGAAATATCACGGCAGTCACAATGGGGGTCAGGTGTGCCTGGCTGAGGAGATGTCTCAAGAAGGAATTGGTACCTACAGTTGAACAAGATGTAGTAAGGATTTAGTTTCTGAAACTGACACTGTTAGGAGCCTGAGCTATTATTATTTGGTATTAAAAAATATGACCTTCTCTTCTAGGTTTATAAGGTCTATGACACACACATTTACTTATTCAAAAACATTTATTGAGCCCCGGATATGTGCCAGGTGCTTTTTCATGTGTTTGAGACGCATCCAGGAACGAAGCAGATGAAAACAGCTGACCTCACAGTGTGGGCTCTTTAGGGTGAGGGGACAGACAAATAAGTAGGCTACACAGTATGCTGAAGGTGATAAGTGCTATGAGGGAACGTTAGAGCAGGTAGGGTAAGGAGATAGCAAAGGGAATCAGGAATACAGGGGTGAGGAGTTACCATTTTCAATAGAACAGTCAAGATTGGCCTCACTGAGAAGATGGCCTTTGAGTGAAAATGTGAATGGGGTGAGGGAATCAGCCATGCGGTGTCCCCTGCAAAGAGGCTGTCCAGTGCAGACACCCTGGAACTGCAGGAAGATTTCCTTCCCTCCTTGCTCCTTTCTTCCTTTAGCAGATAGGAAGACCCCCTGAGGGGGACCAAGATGGCAGAAGAGCTACACCAAGCTCCTCCCAGGACCCATCTGGAATGACAACTTAATTGGGAAAAAAAATCATCTGAAATAACCAACAGAAGTTCCCCTGAGCCTGGGGATAGGCAGGACTATACCCTTTTGACAGTACAAAGCTGTTAGCAGAAAAGGAAACCTTTATCCATTTACCCTTGTAGAGATACAAGGCTAATAATAGTCTTCAGGGATGAATGGTACTGTCGATACTTAACTAATTGTTAATAAAAATGGGGAGCAGCCCTGGCTGGTAGCACATTGGGTAAGGAACCGGCCTGCAAACCCAAAGGTCACTGGTTCAATTCCCAGGTTGCAAACCAGGTCTCCTGCCAGGCCCGTAGCTGGAGGCAGGAGAAAGACAACCATACATTGATGCTTCTCTCCCTCTCTGCTTCTCTCTGTTCCTCTCTCTCTCTGGAAATAATAAATAAAAAAAAAATATTTTTAATGAGGAGCAAAGGGACTTAGACACTGAGCTTAAGAAGTTGGGGAGCATGAGCCTGCTTGTTTCTGTGGGAGGCTACAGCTTTGCACCCCAGGGGGTCACAGCATTGCTCCACTCGGGGGATCAACACCCCCCCCTACCCAATCTGGCACTGGATTGTTGGGGGGTGACAGGGGGAAGTGTGGGACTATAGAGGCCTGTCAGTCTAACTATGGGGTGTGGACCATCCAAAACCTGTGAAAGTTTGGGAAGTTGATTGGTTCTTTTGAAAACATACCTGGTCTGTCCCATACCCTAAGCTAATATATTTTTATTTTTTATTTTAAAGAGTTTATTTATTATTCAGAGAGAGGGGAAGGGAGAGAGGAAGAGAGGGAGAGAAACATCAATGTATGGTTGCCTTTCACCTGCCTCCAGCTACAGACCTGGCTGGAGACCTGGCTTGCAACCTAGTTATGTTGCCCTGGCTGGGAATTGAACCAGCGATCTTTGGGTTCACAGGCCTGTGCCTTCCTAAACTAATATAATCCCAGGGAAACAAAGGCTCTCTCTCTCTCTCTCTCTCTCTCTCTCTCTCTCTCTCTCTCTCTCTCTCTCTCTCTTCCCCCCCTCCCCCCCCTCCCCCCCACCTCTCCCTACGACCCACACTTTTGGGTCACCTGTTTGTGCTCACCTGTTTTCTCTGTGGCCACATGGCCCATGGCTGTGGGGACTCCACACGCAGGCTTCAGCGGGGAGCCTGAATGACGTCAGTAATGGACTGCAGCTGAGACACAGGCTAAGCTAGCTGGACGCTGGTCTGGATGAGACTTGAGTAGGGAGACAGATGGAGATGGGACATTGGGAAATTAGGAGGGGAACCTCCTTACCTTTACATCATCAGGAAGCCCCACCCTCCTCTGTGGGTCTCAGGAAATTAGTTTCCTCTTGACTCACAAGAACTCAAATGCTATCAGGATAACCACTTATGGATTCCATTTTTTTTTAATCCAAAAACAATCGGAAATCACTTTCATCATATTTATTGATAACCAGTAGAATTTACTAATAACAGTCCTTTCCCAAGAAAGAATTTGAAGGAGCTTTTACAACGTTAATGGTAAGATAATAAAATAGAAATAGAATATAAAAACTTTGGAACAATGATGAATGCAAAATGATGCCATGTGGGTTAACTTATTGTTATTTTGAGCTTCATCCTTACTTGCTAGATTCCTGGTAGTCATCAAAAAGGGAAAGGCAATAAGCTACATTTTTTTTTTCTTCCTTATTTAGAAACAAGAAGGACAGGTCTTAGAAAAGAATGTTTTTCTGGCATCCTTTTGTAGAATAAAGTTTGCCGGAGGATCTTTTCTTCTCTCTCTTTTTAATTGCCACTCAACGGCATGTTTAGAGAGGGGGAGGGAGGGACACAGAGGGAGAGAAACAGCAATGAGAGCAAGAAACGTTGATAGGTTGCCGCTTGGGTGCACCCTGATGGGGACCAGTCTTGTCTTTTTTTTTTTTTTTTTTAATTTTTATTGTTGTTGTATTATAGTCATCCCCTTTTTGCTCCCCTCTGTCCCCTTCCCCACCCACCCACTCCCCCCTCAAAGTCCAGTCTTGTCTTGACCTTTACTGGGGACCAAATTGCAACCAAGACATGGATGGGCCCTGACTGGGAATTGAACTCACAATCTTTTGGTTTATGGGACAATGTGACAACCAATTGAGCCATGTAGGTCTGGGCTGAGGGGCTTTTCTTTCTTTCCTTTTTTTTTTTTTTTTTAAAGATTTATTTACTTATTATTTTTTAGAGAGAGGGGAAGGGAGAGAGGAAGAGAGGGAAAGCTAATAGATTTTGTGCTCACCACGTAGATTAAAACTTTTAACACCAACCTTAGAACTTCATGGCACTTTACCCTGTTATTATTTGTGCTTGTGTTGTATGTTTTGAGCATGTCATTCATCACACAGTCCTCTCAGGAACTGCATAAAAATGACCACCTTGACTATAAGACATAATGTTACTCAACTGTGACTAAAAATGGTGTTTGGATACTAGCTGTCAACATGATTTGAAACTCCCACCTAAAAATGGAAATTGCAGCAATAGCAAAAAATCCAACCTGCCTCTAAATTCATCATTAAAGAAACAATGGGTGCCAATATTGGTCAGAACAAAACACTTTAGAAAGGGAAGAACCAGTGAGTGGTGAAAAGAAAATAGATGTAAGTATTTGTCTTTGTAACTATCCTGCTTAAGTTGGAAATGGACACATGGTTACACAGAGTTACATGATGTGTTACATTATGTTAAAAAGTTTCTGCTTGTTTCAGATTTTTATTGCTGAAGGTAGAGACAAACTATTCTGTATATAGTAAACACTTTTGTTGTTAAGAGCATTTTTTCATTATACTTTCCTATCGTTTTCTCAAGACATACCAATCGACCTCCCTCTTAGGGCATGAAGGCTTTTTTTTTTTTCTTCTTTCCCCAGATAGAATAATATTTGTGTTTTTAATTGGGGAGCCAGTACAAAATATCTCATTTCTTCTTGAGTAAGTTTTTCTGTTATCTTGATGTACTTTTTAGCATTCACCAGCAAAAAAGCATAGCAACCAAAAAATTATATAAACACTCTATGTAAAAATATTCTATCTAAATCTGTGTAATTATATAATAACACAATCTAGTAAACTGTACGTTTGGATTACCTCTCTCAGAGATTGCAAAGCTCTTACACAGATGCGCTCTGGGACACACAGGACTCTACAGACAAGAAGGGATTTTAAAATTGGCAGCAAGGTTGAAATCAGTTTTACATTTCCAGATTTCCCAATTGCTGCCTTGAATATTAAAGTTTATAGCACTGGAAGCAAATTATTTTCTACTTTTTGAAAAAATGTCATCTGCTTTCTTGTAATGATAATATAAATCAAATGGTTGTCATAAAATCTTACCCTCAGAGCAAGCAGGTTAGATATTTTCCAGGAGGCTTGACTGGACATTAAATAACCATTTGGGGCTGTCATGGTGGGCAAGGTGGGTTCTCACTGCGTTGGTGAGCATGGCTTCCAGTAGCTGAACACAGCCTCTCAGATGAGCCCTTACTAATTCCTGTAAGCCAGGGCTATTGGAAAAGTGCCCTAGCAGACCAGAGAAAGTAGAGAATCAATAGAGAAGTAGAGAAGCAAGTAGAGAGCCGGCTTTACTCTGTTCAGTTTTGGGAATTTATTGATCCTATTATTAGTTTCTGGTTCAAGAAGAAAGACAAGAGTAAAATTGGGGAAAAAGAAAAGCTCTTACTATTTAAATAAAAAACAATTAGGAAGATGAATGACTCAATTTGGTTTTCCTTCCTTTGACAGTTTGTTGTTAACTTTGTTTTTGTCTATTGGCTTTGTATGAAAGTAAATAAGAGCTCTAAAGCCAAATTATATTTAAAAATGAGGAAAGCTTTTATTTACTGAGCATTACTACATCTTTTTAAATAAGAGCAGCATGATAAATTATTTTAAAGTTTTATTTGAGCAAAGTTTTCTATGTTACCTTGATTTGCTTTTCCCCATTCATAAAAACTAAGAAAAAATATTAAAAAACTGGGCTATGTAAAAATAAAGTATTAAGCAAGAGTGTTTATTCAACTGTTATTCTATTATCAGTGTAGGATGGGCATTCTACCCTGTGCCATGCTCCACCTTTGTAGATGGACAAAACTGAGGATAAGTGGATTTAAGAAATTTACTTAAGGTTATGTGGTTATTAAATACATTGTAGGAATTCATACTCAGGTTTATCTAAGTTGGGATTTTAAACCCAGGTTGACCTAATTCTGAGGCTGGTGTTCTTTCCATGAATTTCCTAAATAATGAGCTCACACAGCTTTAGCTTGATTGATTATGTTGGAATCAGCTAAGTAGAAGGACTTTCACCACACAGGCTTATAAAAAGAAAAGCAGTCAAAGCGACTCGCTTCATCAGAGATGTTCAGAAGAAAACAGACTTACTCCAGAGAAAAGTTCAAAGGGTTCAAAAGTTCAAAGACCCATAGGAAGGAGGCTTTCTTTCAAAAGGAAGGATTTAAGTTTAGGACAAATGTTGCTGTAGGGAAGCATTTTCTAAATTTACCTTGTAAGGCTCACTTGTGATGCTTGTTTAAAAAATACAGACTGCTTTCCTTCTCCCTCAGTGTGCTTTCTGTGGTGGGCCCCAGACATCTGCATTTTAACAAGGACTTCTCCCTGCAAGGTGGTTTTATTATCAGGCAAGTTTAGAAAACATTCCTAAAAAGTGTGAGTCAGTATTCTGAACATTCAGAATCTACGTAAGATAGGTATTTTAAATAGATGTTAGAAAAAGAATATAGCAACAACAACGAAAAAGTCAAGGAGATTTTGTGAAAAAAGAAATCAGGGTAAATGGCATTTAAGTAAAATGAAAGATGGCTCACATTGTTATTCAGGACCTTTTCAGGTGCAGGTGGCCGGAAATGAGCTCACTATGGTTTAACCAAAAGGGACAATTGTTGGGGGTGGGGCGGGGGGTGGAGTTTACTGGCTCACAAATATTGTAAAGGTCAAAGGGCTTAAATAGTGCATGGATTCTGCTTCCTTAATGCTGCTTCATTCTCAGGAAAGGCTGTGATTGGCCAGCGTGAGTCATCTGCTCACCTGGTGGTAGGTTATGGGCAGTGATTGACAGTCACATGGATAGTGATTGAGAGTCACGTGCACTGCATGGAGAAATGCAGGGCTAGTCAAAGAAGAACAAGGTAAGCCCTGGCCAGTGTGGCTTTGGTTGGTTGGAGTATAGTCCAGGACACCAAGAAGTTGTGGGTTGGGGAGCATATGGGAAGCAACCAATCGATGTTTCGCTTTGTTGTTCTCCCACTCCCTTCCTCTCTCAAACATTTTTTTTTTTTTTTAAGCAAGAAAATATAAGAGAAGGTCATGGGGAAAGAGATCAAGAGATCTAGGGTTGGGGGTGAAAGGGATTTTAGGGCAGTCACTACAGTACCCTCACACATGGTCATTACTATTTTCCCTTTTTATTGTGCCATCTTAATTTTTTTTTGCATAAATTGTAATATTAACTGCTTAAAGTATTGTAAATAAAATTAAGGATTGTAATTAAAAACACATACATACCTTCCAGCTAAGATGGAGGTATAGGTAGACATGCTGCATCTCCCTCCACAACTAAGAAAGACTACAACTACCTCAAAACTAGAGACAACCAAGTATTCCAGAGAAGCAAGCTGCACAAACAGCCAACAAACAAAGAGATAAAGTAGGAATACTCATTCAGACAGGTAGGAGGGGCGGAGCCGGGACAGGGAGGACTTGGTGTGGCGGCGTGGTTTGGTGACATGGCAGCTGCCGTGGGATGGCAGCTGTGTTTGGCCAGCAGAAAGCGCAGTTGATGGGAGACTCACAATTTGGAAAATTTTAGTTTGAGGTAAAAGCTAATAAGCTTAGTGATCAATGTATGTAAAAAGCTATTGTTTTAGAAACAGAAGGAATGACCCACCTTGACTCCAGGTGACCATAAGCACCACCTTTGTGCCTCAGGGGGACTGTGAACCATCAAGATAGTATCTGAGACATTTTACTCCGGGTTGACACCGCTGCCCAGGGCATGAAGACCACCACTCAGGATACAGATGGAAGAATACGCAGCTTTTATCTCATTAACTTTTTCCCTGAGTTCCAACCCCCTTACCTACATCTCTCTCCTCATAAAAAGGGCCATTTATAATGGAATTTAAGACCGTCTGTTAGGGTACAAGCCTGTTTTCTCAGATCGCTGACCTTCTGAATAAAGCACCTGTTATAGAGCAGGAGAAAGCCAAAATCCCCATGGAGCCTGCAGTTTGGTAATGGGGGATGGGACTCAGTGGAACACAGCCTTTGTCCTTGGCACATCAAGAAAAATAGGAGGGGCTTTTGGCCATGGGATGGTGACAAAAGACCTTACAGGGCCTGTGTGGGATTTCACAGGTGGCTGTGATTGGTCACCCTACCAACTTTGTCACAGGCCACCATCAGGTTTTAAAAATGATGCAGCAGCCATTTGTGGGGAGGGGGGGAAGACCACTGTATGTGGGGCGGAGAGAAAGAGAAGGAAGAGAATATCTGGTTTGATAGAGAGAACCATTTGTGCTGGGGAGCAAGGAGACAGGGATAAAGCCATGTAGTCTGCATGGAAGAAGAGGACCATTGTGGTCTGGGCTAGTAAAGAAAGCCAACACACTGCTGCTTTAATTGGCTGGCTTTGACTCAGACTCCATTTGTACTTTTGGAACTTGGGACATGTGGAGAGGACTCTTAGTACCTGGCCTGGACTTCACCATGATCCAGGGCATCACAGTACACACTTTTCTGGACTATTATACGCAGGCTGATGCATTCGTACCCCAGATCCTGAAGGAGAGAGCTAACAGATGAGGAATGGGGAACTTCTGGGCATGTTTTTGGTTTAAAGCCTTTTGGGAAATAAGGGAAGTGCTGGGTCTCATGGGAGAACAAGCCTCTGAGCTGACGTTCTCATGCCCCCTACAACTCCCAGGTTGGAATATTGTAAATATAGACCTGTTTTCTTCAATAATTGTTGGGTCTTATGCCAAGATGTCATGTGAGCAAACCCCACTTTGCTTGGTAACATACCCATAAAGATTCAATTTCTGTCTCTGCTTATGGGATCTGGTAGATGACAGGTAAAACAAACACTGGCTTTTCTGGTTTCACAGTCACCCATTAAAAAAAGTACACTCGGGTAGCGCCCCCCCTACTGCCCCCCCCCACCCCCCAAAAACCAGGCTGTGCAGTTCATGCTTCCAGCACTGGGGGAAAAAATAAAGCCTCATTGCCTCTGACTGTGAAAACCAGTGGGGGTTGGGGTGGAGGAAGACACTGTCGGTCTCTCAGCAGAGTCTGCTTGTTTAGAGGCCTTCATGGTTCTGGAATATCCACAGACCCACCCACTCTGGGAACCATGGCCAGAGAAACAGCTAGAGAGCCACCAGCCCCATACGGGAAATGGGAGAAGGGCTAGCAAAAGGAGCAAGTGCTGAGCAAGCAGCGTTGTTCCCTCTCAGACCCCTCCCCCACATACAGCGCCACAATGTGGTGAAACAGGTCGCCTGGCACTGATGAATACCTAAGGCTCGGCCGCTTAAATGTCACAGGTGTGTCAGCTCTATGAGGCACACACAGGAACCTGTCAAATTGAGAAGACAGAGAAGTATGGCCTAAGAATGGAAACAGATCAAGGTTCCAGTGGGAGAACTAAATGATGAGGAGATAGCCAACCTGACAGACACTAAGTTCAAAACGCTGGTGATTAAGATGCTGACCCACTTGACAGACATGCTTGAGTATGGCAAACACAGAAGGGGAGAAGTGAGGGCTAGGCTAAGTGGAACTGAAGAAAATCCACATGAAACCAATGGTGAGGGGAAGGAAACCAGGGTTCACATCAATGATTTGGATCATAAGGAAGAAATAAACAGTCAACCAGTACAGAATGAGAAAACAAGAATTGAAAAAAATGAGAGGTTTAGGAACCTCTGGGACAACTTTAATTATGCCAACATCTGAATCATAGGGGTGCCAGGAAGAGAAGAGGAAGAGCAAGAGATTGAAAACATATTTGAAAAAATAATAAAGAAAAACTCCCCAAATTTGGTGAAGGAAATAGACATACCAGTTCAGGAATCCTAGAGAGTCCCAAACAAGCTAGACCCAAAGAAGATCATACCAAGACACATCATAATTAAAATGCCAAAGTTTAAAGATAAAGAGAGAATCTTAAAAGCAGCAAGAGAAAAATGAGTTACCTACAATGGTTCTTATAAGACTGTCAGCTGATTTCTCAAAATAAAATGGGCGGGCAAGAAGGAACTGGCAAGAAGCATTCAAAGTGATGAAAAGCAAGGACCCATAATCAAGATTACTCTATCCAGCAAAGCTGTCATTCAGAATGGAAGGGCAGATAAAGTGCTCCCCAGATAAGATAAAGTGAAAGGAGTTAATCATCAAGCCATCATTATATGAAATGTTAAAGGGACTTATTAAAAAAAGTATAAAAATTATGAACAATTAAAATGACAACAAACTCACAATTATGAACAACACAGCTAAAAAATAAAAAGGAAAATAAAAACAAACTAAGCAAACAGTCAGAATAGACTCAGAATCATAGGTATAAGGATCATTGGGAGGGTTATCAGCTGGGAGGGGAGAAATGGGAAATGGTGCAGGGATGAGGAAACATAGTTGGTGGGTACAAGATAGACAGGGGAAGTTAAGAATAATAGAGGAAACGGTGAAATTAGGGAATTTATATGCATGACCAATGGACATGAACTAAGGGAGGAGGGATTGCAGGAGGGGAGGGGGTGGTTTGGGTGGAGGGGATCAAAGGGGGAAGAAATTGGGGCAACATAATCAATAAGTAGTTATAATGATAAAGCATTGAAATGATACTTGAATGTCTCTTGCTAAAAAGTTGCAAAGATTTTAACATTTTTTAGCAAACTGAAAAATATTTGCCATATTGGTAGCTTTCTAAAGCCAAATGTCCTTTAAGACTAAAAGGAACAATTAACAGTGAAACCAGTCATTCATTCAAAAGATCTTAAATAAAAAAGCCTACTACTTACTATGTGGCACATTGCAATAAGTATTTCAGGAGTCCTGGTGTGTGTTTTTCATTATTCAAGGTAAGATTAGTGTTTCTAAAATGGTAGTTCTCGAAGTCTGCCAGAAATCTTTTGCATTAACAGCTTTTACTCAGTAGAGTTTATAGACTCATGGAGTTGTTGCTATGGCCAGAGACATGGGTAAGCAAAGTTGCAATCGGTACCTGCTCAGTTCTCTTTTCACACTCCCTCCTTGCCTTTTGTCCATGCTCTGCCTGGTCATGTCTCTGCACCCATGCCCTGAGAACTGCCTTTTTGGGGCTTCAAAGGTCTTTACTATTGTCTTCCTGTCCAGCTCTGCTCTCTCACAGCAAGCTATCTTCCAGAATTACCTCTTTATACTATTGTGATGAGTTTTGGTTGGTGTGAAGAGAGTACTATGGTTAAGAGCACATTAATACTTGACTCCTGCCAGGCTGTCAGGCACTTGTTCTCTCCAAGTTCCCAAGGGGTATGCAAACATTATAAAATAAAACAAGGAAATGCATTGTCCACTGTGTTAGGAGACATCCTGATGGACAAGGCTGGACTTGATGGCTTAGGCTAGAGGACCAAGGAGCTTTCTTCATCCTTAACCCTAAACTAGAGCCTTGAATCTTACTGTTATATAAGGAAAGGCCTATCTAACTTACTCAACCAGTTCTGAGAAGATGCAGCCAGAGAAAAACAGCTGGCAAGAGAAATGTCAGGGTCCCTACTCTTCCAGGAGGCCCTGGCCTGGCTGCCTTTCGGGCAGCAAATCCTTAAATGTGTCTCTAAGATTTGGCTTCCCTCCAAGAGCACATTTTGGGGATGGTTTGAAACAGTGAGTTTCTCCCAATACCTCTGAATTGTTCTGCACTAGCTTTTTATTTATGTTCTGCACAGACTGCTGTTTTTGGATTAGACCTCACTTCTGAAATGCTGTTCATAGGCATTCAAAAGGCCCTGGAGCATATATTACAGAGAGGATGAAACTGGAATGCAAGTAATATAGTCTAGATCCCCTTCGGCTACCTGCAGCAATTGACTTAGGCAATTCGCTCAAATTTGCTGAACCTCAGTTGCCTCATCTATAATCTAAGGATATTATTTATCTCCTTATTTATTTATTTATTTTCACTCAGATGTTTTTCTTAAGGCAAGAGAAGCCCTTGACATACCTACCATCTCCAAAATCCTAAACCTCTTATTTAGGCTTTTGAGGACCCCAAGGTGTCAAGATTTCTTTCCTTTTCTTTTTAAAAACGTATTTACTTAGAAAAGAGTGAGAATAACGGTGGAGGCCTCATCTGCTTCTAAGATTTCTGGTCACCCTGGGAAGTTTGCTTGCATCAAAGTCTCTGGCCCTCCTGGGAGAACAGGTGCAAAGAGGTTGTCAAGTCTGCTGGCATGCCCTTGGGACAAGAGGATGGGGACATTCTAACAAATTGGTAGTTACAAAGTAGTCACAGGGATGTAAGTAAAGCATAGGGAATATAGTCAATACTATTATGATGGTAGTTATCATACTATGTATGGTGACCGTTGGAGTACATGATTGCTTAACCACTGAGCTGTACACTTGAAACTAATACCAAAAAAGAAAAAGCAATGTGCAGACTGTGTTCCTCCTGCCCCCTGCCCCCTGCTTCCCTCCACTCCTGTGGCAAGAAGCTGAATGGAAGGGCAGAAGTGCTCATTTCAGCATGTGGTCCTGATTGCAAAGGTTTTGAGGATGGTTTTCCCAGGAGATAGAAGTCAAACAAATGAAGGATAGTAAAATAAGTTTCTTCCTGATCAAAAGTCAGGTGGTATAAGGTTCTAGAATAAATAAATCCATTTCTGAATATCTTTTTGGTGCCTTGAATTTGTTGGGGGCATAGAGAGGTGAGATCCCTTGCTCATGAAATTGTGCCATGTCTGGAGAAAGGAAAGTTATGGAAGAAAAAAGTTATCCCTAAGAATTGACTCTAGCATACAGAAGCCCTGATGAGTTTTTAACAAGCAAAGGGTTAGTAATAGAGCTGAGGAGAACGGCCCTGCCATTACAAATACACTGCAATTCATGCTCCCTGGGCCTCCCTATTTGTGCACGCTCCTGGGATTACACTGGTGTCACGTCCACGTTTCTCTGGCTCTAATCTTCACCTGATTGTGGACGGCTCTTTCTCAAGCGCTCCATTACTTCTCTTTTGCTTATTTCTGGCAATATCTTGCACGTGTCCCCTTTGCGCTTTAAGAACAATTCCATTGGCTAAAGATGATGGCAAATGTTCCATATTCTTCTTTACTTCTCTGGGCCTTTTTGTCATTGTGACCATCCTGGGGGGTCATTGCTACAAGGCTACGATGGCTAGAACCAGTGGCAGTGCTCCAAGGGTGATCAGAGAGGGTCACCATTGTTTCCGAAGAGCCACCTCTGAAGTTTCCAGGTAGCAAGATTAGCAGTGGGGGGAGGCTTCTGTCACCACCTTTGGGTCACATTGTTACCCAATGGTACCTGGATACCAAATGCACTGTGGGACTTCTACTCTGAGATTTATAGATTATGTCATCCAGCCTTGTGCTGACATTCCACCTCTATGAAATGTCTCAGGGTGACTCCTTGGGGCTAGGCCTGGGAATTGGGTGAAAAGTGACAGGTGCTGTTCTCTTCTTTCTTCCTTCACTTTTCTGTATGTGCCTCCACTCCCCACCCCAGAAATCAATTTTTGCAAATAGATGTTTGCTGGCTACCTGCTCCTTTTTATGTACTTTCATATATATACATATATATACACATATGCCTTGACCACAGAAACAGCAACATTATAGAATTTGGGACCCCTGCTATGCTAATTTAATGTTTCATTGCTATATTCGTTCATATAGCCTATTTTATTTAGAATTGTCAGATAAGATATCAGATGCCCAGTTAAAGTTGAATTTCAGGTAAACAGTGAGTAATTTTTAAAGTAAAAGTATGTCCCACATTTTGCATGGGGCATACTTATACTAAGAATATATTTGTTGTTTGCTTAAAATTCAAATTGAAATAGGTATTTGGTATTTTTATTTGCTAAATCCAGCAACTTGAGTCTGGGAGGGCTGGCTTCCAACAGGAGGAGGAAGCTGACCTTGGAATTCGGATATCTTGGATACTTTCCAACAGAATTTTGGGAACCGGAGACCCCTTGTGGCATCATGAATGTCCTTGTTTATGGCTCCAAGCAGGTGGGACACAGGGAACCTCTGAGAAGATCACCCTAGCCATTCTGCTGATAATAGTCATGCCTGCTGCGTCTTCATGTTCAGTGTTGAAAAATTCTGAACGAAGACTGTGAATTTATAAAAAATGAAAGAAAATACTTTTCCCTTAGAGAAAGATGAATGTAGAACTAGTTCCTTAAAAGCATTGGCCTCAGATTATTGATCTGAATTGCTAATGACAAAATAGTGTGTTTTTATTTTTAAATCTATATGTTTCTGCCTTAAAATTTTCATAAATGTTGTAGCGGAGCATTAACTTCCATTATTTATGAATCTGTTGAACTTTGCAAGGATTTGCTGACAGTTAAATGATGACAATTTTAAGGATAGTTCATTTTACATCATAAATAACCCAAAAGGTCTTTCAGTGTTCTATAATAACATTCAAAGAGAGCAGATATTGAGAGTAAGCATTAGAAGTTAGAAGGGTTGACAATTATCTTTCAAAAGGTCCATTGATTTTATTAAAATGGGAAATAAAAAATACAAGTCCAATCAGGGTTAATATGTATTGACAACTGGTTGTTTTTATTTACATCTTTTCTGTTTTGCAGGTCCTTGAACTTGGTAGTATCTTCCTTTATTCAAGCTTATTATTCTTTTGGTTTGTGGTCTAGGCCAGGTTGATCTAACAAAGAAACTCTAAGGGGCTTAAACAAAATAGAAATCTCTCTTTCTCTGTCTCTGTCTCCCTCATACACACACACACACACACACACACACACACACACACACACACGTGCACTCATGCACACACACACGTGCACTCATGCACACCTAAATGTATGTCTTGGTAGCTTTCCTTTTCTCAGCCTGTAGCCTCTGTTTTGGTCCAAGCTGGCTGCTTCTCCAGCCAGTGGGAAGGGGCAAAGGTACTAAGGGACTCATGGTCAAATGTGTTGAGAGTGAGACCCAGAAGTGACACATTATAATTGCCAACACTCACTGAACAGAACCTAATCAAGTGATCACAACTAGCTATATGGGGCCCTGGGAAATATTTGGGACCGTCTCCAAATGCGATTTTAAAATTTATTTAATGGTGTTGACAAAATAAATGGTGAAGTTCTTTAAGCAAAAATGTCTGTTACTTTCCAATAAAATAATTAAAGATAACAAAATCAATATATCTTATTATATGACATTATAAATAGTATCTGTTCATCAGGGCACTTTTGTAATAATTATGATCTCCATGTAGAATATGGTTAGAAAAGTCTAATTGTCACCTTGGATGGAAAATAGGTTAATATCTAGGTTTGATCCTAACTGGATGTTTCACATGCTTACATTTCTATTGTTATAATTAACTTGATTTTTTTCAGGAGACTCGTATATTGAAAGTAGTTTTCAAATATTATACCAAGTGAACGCATTTGTTTTGACTTTCTAAAGTCAAGTTCTCTCTAAAAACACTTTGAGAGACTTGAAGGAAATAGCTTCTCCAATGAACCATGCTGCTCCTTTCTATCCTGCTTAATTGTGTAGTTTGGTTTGTATCATAGACATCCATTCAGTTAATTGATGACATGAATGTGGTGGCTATTATGAAGGTTTCTTGATACCTCAGGAAGCTTGACCATAAACTGCTACTCAAGACAGTGAATAGTGACCACCTTCCTAGGAGAATTAAGAACAAGGACTCATACTCTGTGCTTTTCCATAGCATCTTTGAAAATAAGATTCTCCTGGGCACTTATTAAATATTGACCTTTCCAGGCCTTTTTCTGGAGATTCTGGTTCAGTTGTTTTAGGTGGGGTTTTGGGACTTTGTGTGTTTAATAAGTACCCTAGATGATTCTTTTCATCAGGGAAGCTGGAAAAACATGGCACAGTGCTAAACTTCATCCACTGTGCTAAAGGTCACAGCCAGCATCCTTATTCATGGGTGGGATGCCAATCACTGCCCAGTGTCCTTTCAGGCTTTCCCCCAGCCATGGAGAAGTTGAGGTCACCACAGTGCCTATGTACTGTGTCCATGTGAGGGGCCTACCTTTGCCCTTTGACAGTGACTCACAAGGTGGCATTTTCTCTCTGGTCCCAGAATCACTCTCTGATGGCAGCTACTCCCACCTGAGAGGAAATAGTTTCCTGACCATGGGCACAGCCTAGAAGTCCTTCCTTACACTCCAGCCCCAAGTATTGGAATTGGCAGTAGCTAGTGGTAATGACTACCTGAAGATCACGGGTTAACCAGTGTACCATAATGGCATTTTAGTTCCTGTAGTTCTTCATTCTCTAGATTTTTGGGATGCAGCATATTTTTCTTTCTTTCTTTTTCACTCATGAGAGAAGGAAAAGTCACGGTCTGTGTAATGAAATTCTCTGGCTTTTATCTGGGCTTGGAATAGTTCAAGCTGAAGTTAAAGCCTATAATAGGATAAAAATAGCCAGGACCTTTGATAAGCAGACTTTTTTTATTAGACATCTGAACTGAAAAACTCTTTTTATTCTAAGCTTCTGTTTCCTTGATCACCAAAATGAAGCACCATTTCGAAGCAGATTCTACACAGGGGTTATTACATAAGGATTTTCACCTTTGCTTTTTAAGTTCCAGTGTACATATCTATGTTGTGTTTAATTTTAGGTGCAGTACCACAGAGTGGGCTGGCCATACTCTTTCTGGTTAATTCCAAGTGGAATTGTACAATTGTGGCATGACTAAATAGTCTTGAATCAATAGAGAAATTAAAAAGAAATATATCCTTTAGTAATGGTCTATAGTTGACATGAATAATTAGGAGGCAAGCAAATTCTTTTCTGATGTGAGATAATACGTTGTTCTAAAAGCATGCCTCTGTTCTTAAAATACCTGCTTAAGGCAACCCAGTTGGGACAATTTATATTCAGTGTGAGGTAAGTACCAATCATACATGATGTAATAGCTCACTAAACATCAGAAGGCAGAAGGAGTTATCTTGGAACCCCCTTAGACTCCTAAGAACGCACTCATGTACAGTTGAAATACTGGAAATAGCAAGTATATTTTCACAAACTGAATAATGAACAGCTATGTTTCTGGTTTGCAGGGCCTGCATCTCTCTAGTTCATGGTTGTATCCCTAGTTCCTGGTACATAACTGATGCTCAATGAATATTTCTTGCATGAATATACTTTCATATACTAGAGGTCTGCACACAAAGGCTGTCCTTAAAGAGGTTCTGAGAAGGTCCTGTTTTGAAATCCCTTTATTGACCCACCTTCTGGAGAACTGAAGATGACCATCAATCATGGTAAAGATGATGACACTTTTTTTTTTTTTTTTTCCTGGAGAAATAGTGACCATTTAGTGAGTAGGGAGCAGGAATAATAGACTCATAGGCAATTAGGCTCAAAAGAATTCAAATGATTGTCTAGTAGTCCAACCATCTTTTTCATGCTGGGGACACTTTTACATCCCACCAGGCTGCAGAGCCGATATTTATCTTGCACCAGAGTCTGGAAGTGGATTTCTGTCTCTTGAGGCAAATCATTCTCATCTTGTATGGCTCAGATTGTTCAATAGCTTTTCCCCAAACTGAGCTGGAAACTGTTTCTGAGTTCTACCTATTAGCACCATCCAGAACACAACTTTCTCTCTTCCATATCGTCACTCTTCACATATTTGCTGGCAACATTCATAGCCTCATGTGAATCTTTTAATGATAATAATAGTAATAATAATAATAATAGCAGCTGCCATTTACAATATGCCAGGTGCTTTATCTCATTTTACCTTCATTATAAACCTGCATTTAGGTGCCACTATGATCTTTGTGCCATAGCTTACAGAGGTTAAGCAATTGACTTAAATAGAAAAAGTTAGGAAGGTGCAAAACTGAGACTTGAACATGTCTGTATTGGCACTTGAATTTCCTGTTATCTGTTTAAGATGCTCCTGTTACTCTTTGTTATCGGGAGCTTGAATTGGCCTAACAAATATACAGCTCTGCATTTTGCAGTAGCCAGCTTCCTCTTGCATTGGGAAAAAAGGTCAAGTTGTTGTTTTCTTTGTCCAGTCTCACAGCCGAGGTGCTTCAAGATCAAACATGTTTTGAACTACTTACAGGAGCAAACTGTGTCTACAGCGGAGAACAGGTGAAGCTCACTGGGCTGGGCAGCCAGTCCGTGTTTCAGGGAGAGCACGCACCATGCTCTACTACGGGTTTCTTCACTCAGTACAAAATGTATGCGTTGCCCTCCAGGGCACAGGACAGTGGTTGGCTGATGAGAAAAAGGATATATTTCCTTTTGTTTTTTCCTTCATGCAAATATATTGTCTTGTGGTTTAGAAACACAATGAGGCTTTTCTGTGTTTGTTTTATTTATTTATTTTTTCTGAGCAAATGTTGGTATTTATAAGACCATTCTGAGTATTTTATAACTCTGGGTTGACTCAGTATGGAGAGATCATCCCAGCCTTTTATCAGAGGAAGCACAATATTCTACCTGACTACTGCTAGATAAATAAAGAGTGATTGCCAAGGCCCTGGGAAAGATAAGTGACCCCAGAGGCTGGGAAGGAGGAAATAGGTTTAACCACAAAAGTTAAAAATCAAACACACCTATTCCTTACAGTTACATCTTTAAAAACGCGTATGATTCCCAAATGTATCTATAATTCCACTTTCTCCAGGTTTTTCCAGCCAGGTCAGAAGGGCAGCCACAGGGTGATATTAAGAGCAATGATATTTTCCCTGGTTTTAATCTATTCAGATCCACTCCTGGTGTATCTCCTGCAAACTTTGTCAAGTGCTCTCTGCATGTGATGTTAATTTGTCCCCTTACTTTTTACATTGGTTGTTCCCTGTAATGTCTGATATGCTGAGGTCTTGGTTGCCCACCAACCCAAATGGGAGGTGCTGGTCACTGCTATTGGCTGTCAGCAGAGCCTGACATTCAGAGAACTAAGGCTACCAAAATCACCCGGCCACCCCCTTCTGGGCCCCAAGTCAGGCCTACATATTTGAGTCCTAACAAAAACCATAGTTTGAACTCATGTGTGGACTCCTTCCCTCCTCCCACAGAGCATTATTATTAAACAAACAATAAAAAGGCCTCTTGGAATTTAGCCAACTCTCATCACTGCAGTGGGAGGTTGGCTCATTTGTATGTTGATTATAACTCCCCTATTATTGCCATTTAATCATTCATATGTGTATGTTCACGATCACATTCCCCAATGAGTTAGCATGTTCCGAAGGGGAAATTGGAAATCCATTTGATTTCATTAGCAAATTGTATGGAATGTCTGGTGAAGAAACAAAACAAAACAAAACAAAAAAAACAACCCTGAAAATATAGTACTGGTTATAAAGAGATTGTAGGATTGTTCATGGGCTTTGCTTCTATCTTTGCCGGCCCAATCGGGTGCTACCCCAGCTAATTGGAAGTGTGCCACATGTGCATAGCCATGTCAGCGCCCAGCGAGGTGACACAGCGTGACACGGCAGATTTGGGTGACACCAGCAGCTTGGTCTGCAACAGTGTGGTACAAGCAGATAGCTACAAACACAATTTAAAAACAAAAAGAGAAAGCTACTGAACAAGACAGAATGCAAAATTAGTTTGGAAATAGAAATCCATGGGTGTACTATTCAGTGTGCAGACCCATAAAAAAGTCAACGAAAGGTTTAAAATTGCAGTGCTGATCTATACGCCACTGCATGTTTCCTTAAGCCCCAGTGCAGAAATAAATATTTCCAATAATAATCCTTAACTCATGAGGTCCCTTAGGCCTCCCATGCTCGAGACTTAGAGGATGCCAGTCTAGGGAAAGGAACTTGTTAGAAATGGTATAATAGTCCTCCAGATCAGAGGGGTGCAACATAAAAACTGTATCGTAGCCAGCATAATTGTTATAATTATTTTTAGTGGCAAGCAATTATGGACTTTCTTCTAATGTGCTTTATTTTCCACCTCCTGACATACTAACCTGTAATTTTATTCATTAGTTTTTTTACCCCTCCCAAAGCGGGAAAAAGAAAAGTTAAAACATGGAGGGAGCTGATGTGCTAAAGATGGCAGGGAGGTAAAGAAGGTTTTAAATTCAGGACCTCTCTGTAGGAAACAGCGCTGCATCGGGAAGGTGCACGCCAAATTACTTCAGCTCTCATTTCAGACTCTGTCTAAAAAATATGAAAGGGTTTGATTCTATTAGTTTTTCCCTTTCCCTGGGGGTTGAAAGGCTGTCTGTTCAAGGTAGCTGAATCCAGACCAGGAAAGCCGCGCATGAAGGCTCTGCCCCTCCCCTGGGTTGTGGCTGGGTGGGCTGGGACAGTTCGGAGAGCTGCCACCCTGGAAAACTCATTTCCCTTGTCCCTTCTCGGCCTCTCCTGGCTGTGCTCCAGGGCAAAGGAAGGGGCAGGGGTGGCTGTGTTAATACATTACTTCTCGAAATTCGAATGTTATTGGCCCATGATTTTCAAGACCCGAAGACCCCTGCTTCTACCCTGCTTCTCTGCCTTCCCAAAGTGCTCAGAGAGAAAAGAGGGACAGCAGTGACACTTGAAATCATCCCTGGATACCGGAATACCGGAATACAAAAAAAAAAAACAAACAAAAACAAAAACCTTGGGAGGCTTCTGGGCAGCAATTAATGGACCCCTTTCAGGAAGTCCTGGCAGTAATTATTTAAAGAGGGGAGGAGGGTGGTGGAACTTAGATGGAGACCAGTGTGGGAGGAGGAAGGATGGAGACAGCCAGGTGAGGTTGCTTCAGGGGATTTTAAAGTCCCGGGGTTGGAAAGATATGGGAGAGACAGCCTTAAAAGCTTTCGTTGCAGGTGAAAGGCCTGAGATTCAGGGAGGTTATGACTTTGAAGGTTTCAGAAAAATGCGATGGACTATTTCAGGGTAGATGTCCTGCTGCAGGGGCAACACGGTGTCCCAGCCAGGGCTGCAGATGGGGAGGAGGGTGGTGTCAGTGTCTGTGGGTCCCATCACCGAGAGTCTTTGTAAGAGGCTTGATGTACTTTTATAGTGCCTATCAGGGGACTATCCCAAGGCTAGATGTTATGCAAACAATAAGCTGTCTAGTACTTAGAGCTTTAATTTCAGAACAGAATTAAAAGGAAGCTTTCTGAGTTTCAATTCCGATTTGCATTAGTGCTTTGCTGCCTATAGATGCTCATACCCAGCAGACCTCACGAAGCAGAAAATGCCATCCTGGGGACAGAAAGATAACTCTGCTTTTCTGCATTCTCCTCCTCCAGTTCCCCGGGTGAGATAGAGGGCTGGCTGGTGGCGGAGGCATTAAGATCCATCTTTCCAAAAATGCCAGTTTTCTCTCGGTCCCACAGTTCTTTGTGTAATTGGAAGAGTTCCTAGAGCAAACTAAAGCTGGGGTAGTAACTTGGTCATCCCTGAATTGCTTTGGTCAAACCAGTACAGTTCTCTCTCATGCTGAGGTGAAAAACCTCTAGGACATAGGCTGGTTGTTCTCTTCTGATTTATATTAGATTCGACTTAAGACTGACCCTTGAGAAATCACAAACACAAATAAAATGAATATGATTTAATAGGAATCTTAACTAGTACATATTAAAAATAATGGAAATTTTAAGGAATATCCTAGTAAAATCTATATGTAAAATTAAGACCGAAATGGAAACATAAATCAACTCCTGTGGACCCCTCATTTTAAGTAAGTGTGACATTCTAGGAGAAGACTGCTTAGCTTGCTTTAAAAATGTGGCAATGTCTGCTCTGGCTGGTGGCACAGTAAATAAGGCACCGGCCTGAGAACCCAAAGGTTGCTTGTTCAATTCCCAGCCAGGGCACATAACCAGGTTGCAAGCCAGTTCTCTAACCAGGTCCATAGCTGGAGGCAGGTGAAAGGCAACCATATGTTGATGTCTCTCTCCCTCTCTGTCTCTCTCCCTTCCCCTCTCTCTAAGAATAATAAATAAAATCTTTGAAAAAAAAAATGTGGCAATGGCTTCTAGAATTTGATCAACACCTATCATTTGATATCTGCATCCAATTGATTTTCAAAACCTATGGGCTGCTACATAGCCTGCTGGTATCCACTGCTTCCTATTTAAAACGTTACCAATCATAGTTACCTTTTTCTAGAATTCTAGTATCTGGCAGGTATAAGAATTCGTAAGCATCATTTAAAATTTCATAATAATTTTGAATATATTGATGACATTGAATGGAACTCACAACTATTTATACCATTCATCCATTTTAAAATTTCTATGTAAAACTGGGTTTGTCTGTACATCATATTGTAATATAGAGTATTTTAAGGACATGATACTTTTAATCACAATAGTGATAATTGTGTCCTTCCTGCCTCCTTCTTGGGTTGTGTGTTGCGTTTTTCCAGATTCAGAGCCTTCTGTTGGGGACTAAAGTAATCTAGATAGTGATGCTTGTCCTTAATCACCTTCTGCTTGTCACATTTGATTGTCTTAGTGTTCTCAGCCTCCCCTACAGTTAACTACTCCTCCTCCATTTTCTTTCATTGCTTTTCTTTCTTTGGCTTGACCCTTTTGTTCTTCTTCTTCTTCTTCTTTTTTTTATTGTTGTTGTATTACATCCATCCCCTTTTGGCTCCCCTCTGTCCCCCTCCCCACCCGCCCATTCCCCCCAAAGTCAATCCCACCTGTTGTCCATGTCCATGGTTCCTTTATACTAGGTTCTTGTCTAAGCTGCTCCTCTTTCTTGCCTCTGCCTCCCCCCTCCCCTCAACCTCCTTCCCCCTGACCACTGAAGGCCTATTCACTGTATTCATATATTTGGTTCTGTTTTGCTTGTTGTTAGTTTTGTTCATTATTGTCCTGTAATGGGTGAGATCATATGACCCTTTTCTTCTTATGCCCAACTTGAGCCATTCATGAACTCTTTTGTAAATGCTTCATTAGTGGCCATGCTTAGGAGTGAATCTTTCTTAGTCACAGAAATTTCCCATCACTGAATGGCTAAACTCCCTCAGCCCTTGGTCAGTACGTGAGTCTTGACCCATTTCATAATAAACTTGAGACTCAGTTCATCTTTGAAGACCTTCAGTTGTTAGTTTCAGTGAGTGCCTCTCATTCAGGCCAAGCCACATGTCAGAGTGAATATTTGTCTCATGCTGAAAATAGTGGCTGTTATGTAGTAAATGCTATGCAGTTGTTAAATGCATAAATAAGCAAATTGTGCTCTCTATATACTCAGTGTCCTAGAATGGACTATGTTTTGCTTGTCCTTCTTTTGTACCCTTCTTAAGGCCTTTGTTATAGGCTAGAGCTCAGTGGTGTGCTGGTGCTGGCCTGCACCAGCTTATAGTTATTTGTTGCCTTTGCAGGAGTTTGGTGAGCTGGCTGTTAAACACAGCCAGAATTAAACATGAACTTACATAAACTTAAAAGTAAATAATTTATTTTACAAAACAGAGGTAATAAGCACTCAAAATGTATCACCTTCCAACACCTTTTTTAAAAATATTTTGTCATTATTATGTGTTGAGGTTACTTACTCCTACTGTATCTGTGTGTGGGTGGCTCAGGGCTATGGTTGCCCCCTTTGGAGGGTAAAAGGAGACACCTCATGCTGATTTGTATGTTATACTACACCAGAAATGACTTTCCAAACAATTCTCCTGAAACCCTTTTCTTTAAAAAATGGCTTACTATAACATCCATACATACTATATGCATATATAATATATATGGCATAAATGTAATTTAATAACTCACCAGTAGTAAATACCCATGAAATCACTACCCAGGTCACAAAGTGGAATGTGATCAGCACTTCTGCATCCCTTAGATGCCTTTTCTCAGAGACGAAACCATTTTTCTCATTTGAACTTCATTTGCCTTTATAGTTTCACCACTTCTTTTTATATAACTTTATATTATGCTTGATTTCTAATTTAGAGTTTTATATCACTGAAATGATGCAGTAATGTATATGCCTGACTTTTTTTTCCCCTTCAATATTACTGTTGTGGGCTTCAGGCATGCTATCATTTTCCAGAAAAAAATATCAGTGGACTGAGTGCTGGCCTGTGAACCAAAGAGTTGCCAGTTCAATTCTCAGTCAGGTAAACCTTCTTACCTACAAAGGCAAAAGAATTAACATTTATTTCAGACTTTCCATTAATAGCATTAGATCCCAAAAGATAATGGCTCAAGAACTTCAAGTTCTAAAGGGAGAGATTTTATCCTAAAACTTTTTATCTGTCCAAAAGGCATTTTCAGAAAAGCAAGAAACCTAAAAATTTTGTCTCTCATTTAACTTTCTCTAAAAAGGAGAGGTTAGGTTTATATCAAGAGAAATGAAATGGATTTAAGAGAAAAGTGGATAGAAAATCTAAGCAACCTCAAAACTAATTTAATAATATGATAAGATTCCAGGATCATCCAAATGACAAAATGAAGCCCAAGATTCCAGAAAGAATAGCTTCAAAAAAGCAAACAAATAATACTAAAAATTTTATTATCTAGAAAGTGTGTTATCTTATTGGTAAGATAGTGATTTATTTACCAATCACAAGAAAGAAGGACAATTAGAAGTTCTGGGAAAAGAAATTTTTTTTTTGGAAAAAAAAAACCCATCATAATTCAAATGCTGAGGCAATTAAAAGGTGACATAGTTTTGAGTAATTGATGAATGGTAAGAAGAGTAAATTTGTTGGGGTTTGATGTTTGGAACAATTTCCTTCCACACAAGAGTAGCTGAAATTTGGGGTTTGTTGGGAAGTTTAAACATGATAATATATGAAGGCACCCAACACTATACCTATTATATAGCAACTGCTCAAACACAACTTCTTTCTTCATTATCCCTCCCCTGGCTCCTAACACTTCCAATTACTTTTTGGCAAATTTATATTTTAAATAAGCATGTAACACTTTGCAGGAATACACAATGAGATTTCAAAAAAAATTGTTAAATTAAAAAAAAATTGTTAAAGTTCTCATTGGGAAGAAATGAATGTAGTTTGACCAGCTATATAGTTACATGATTGCATTGATTGACTCCACTGTCTCAAAGAATAAATAATATTTAGAGAGACTATATATTTTTTTTTTGGTGGGGATTGTTAATGTCCTCAACACCTTAAAGGATTAATGTAATAATTGAAAACACAATACTAGAATTGTGTTTCTGAAGTAAAAGCAGTATATCATAACAGGCTCAAGTGATACATTCATGATTACTTTATTCTTTTTTTCTTTCTTTATAGCAAAACATATTTTCTAACTGCTCTGTTGCCACAGACATTTCAAGGAGATTGGTGTGTTTCAATAGGTTTCCTGTCTTTCCTTTAAAAGAAGCAGAGTATATAAAAAATCCTAGCAGATCATTAAAATTGTAATAATATCCCAATGTGGAAGATGAAAGAGAAAGACTCTGCCTCATGCCGGATTTATTTTTAGTACTCAGTTGTGTGCTTTTTGTGTGGTACTTGGATCAGGTCATCCAAGAAAGAAAGGATCACATTAACATTGGTGTTTGTGGTGAGGTACAATATTATTTAGTGAGATCGTCGCCTTTGAAACAGATGAAAATATCCTATATCAAATCCCATTTATCGCAACCAGCTATTTTGGCCAATGATGTGCCTGATATTTCAATGTAAATTCATCTCTCTGTCTCTCTCTTTTTAAAACAAGTTATTGCCCAATTTCAGATAGCAATCTATTGTCTGATGCATGCCATACCACATGCAAAGTATTGGTCAGATTCACCCGCAGGTCTTAGAGTTCATAATTTATTTGCTCCCACATCAATATATCCCTAATCTCTCTTCAGAATTTTCTAAAAACGTAAAGCCAATAGGGATAGATATCCGGTCTGCTAATTAGAAGTAGCTCAGTTATTGATGGCTCAGTTACTTCAAGTCAATCCTCTTGGCTTCTGCAGAAGGTTCCATCTCTTGCATTTCACTAGAGTCTCAGCAGAGTGGGATTTCAGCAACACACAGGTGGCAAATGAAGGCAAGCTAATTTTAATATTTTGGGAGCTTTGAAAAAAAGGTGGAGGAAGGGGAAGTGTTAGAATGATTTAGAGACTAGAAATTCTCATTTGCTTTCATCTACCACTGTCATTGTGTGATTAGCTTTGAACGTTCAAATAGTATTTTCAAAATGACTACTGAAAAAAAAAATCACATACTACTCAAAATGTTAATAATGTTCTTTCTGCTAACTTTGTGAGTTTTTTGGTGTCAATCTGAAAAAAAAAAGAAAAGCCAGTTATTCTAGCGAAATGAGTTTATTTGGGAATAGAAAATTACAATTTAGGACAAGTAAGCCCTGGTGAATTGTGGGCAAGTTCAAAGAGACAAAGAAGGGGGGTTAGCTTTCTTAGGTTTCAAGAGGACATTGGGGGGTTTCTTTGAATAAAAGCTCATTGGATTTTGAGGTTGTGGCAGTTTCTCATTGGCTGCTATCAGTGGTTACCGTGCTGTTACTGGGTAGGGAGAGGATCTTTCTTCCATTTAGTTTTTAGAAGCAGAAGGTAATATATCCATATAAAAATATCTAATAAACTATGCTCATTGTACTTTGTTTTCAAATTAAAAACATATTTTTTTTTTTCAAAATTCAAATAAAGGTAAGAGCTGGAATTCAAATCCAACATCAAAACTTATATACTTAAGCACTTGGCTATAGCTATTGTATTATATGTTCTCTCCCCATTCTCTGGGCATATATATTATTTCACATGAGGAAACTGGAGCAGCATCTATGGAGAAATATTATGTAAAACTACTGAAATGTCCTGATGCTCTTGTAGCTGCGACTATTTCTAAAGATTGCACTCAATTTGGACCTTTGACACAGCTGACTCATCAACCCTGCTTTGTGTCTCATTTCTGACTCGTGCTCAATTTGACTGATTGATCTGTCATCCAACAGTATTTATTAATTTCTTAGTATCTACCCGGCCCCTTGGTAGATGTAGCTAATATGGAAAAGCTAAGTTAAAAATATCTCTGTACCGTGGGTAAGGTGCCGGCCTGCGAACCCAAAGGTTGCAGGTTCGATTCCCCAGCCAGGGCACATAACCAGGTTGCAAGCCAGGTCTCCAGTCAGATCTGTGGCCAGAGGCAGGTGAAAAGCAACCATACATTGATGTCTCTCTCCCTCTCTGCCTCTCTCCCTCTCTGCCTCTCTCCCTTCCCCTCTTTCTAAAAATAAT
>PVIW01004156.1:0-78080 GCA_004026585.1 Noctilio leporinus | reverse complement strand
ATTTCTCTGTACCTTTTAAAGAGTTGAGAGTCTGGTTAAGTAGACCTGATAATACATAAAAAAAGAGAACGAGCAACACCAACATCCATATATGAGCAGAATTTTTGCACAAACTCTTAGTGCTCGGTGAAGTTGACAGAGATCAGTGCTGTCTGGAGTAACCAGAGCATGCCCCATGGAGAAGGAAACCTTAGAATTTCTTTGAAAGAAGATTGAGACTCAAGTGTTGGAAAAGAACAGTCCTTTTGGAAATAATATAAGCAATGACACATGAGTAGTTTGTGTTCATGGACGAGTGAAGCAGCCTGAGAAAAGGGTGTATACAAAAAGTGGATAAAAGAGTGAAATAAGTTGATGGGAAGATAGTCGTTCTAAGGTGAGTAGTTCTTTTTATCACAGGAGAAAAAATGATTGAAGGTTATATTTATTGGAGGAATGCCTGATGAAATTCTCTTTTTGAAAATCTGAATTCTCAACTTTTATTGTCGGGTCCTCCTTGGTCAGAACTACTTTCACTGAGTGGGCATTTATTGTTACAATCACAGCTTTCTGTAAGAAATCTCTTACACAAATCGGTCTTTGTAAACCCATTACTGGATTCACTGCGGGGATGTTGTCAAGCTGCCACATTCCTCTGGAATCATTAGGCTGGGGAAAAGGAACTTTTCTTTCATGTTCTTGATTCCATGAAGAGCAGTCCGTGTAAAGCATAACACTCCTCACATGTCTTTGCCACCCACCCTCCTTCCTTGGGGAGGAATGAATTAATTGGATTGGTAATTTTTGAAGGAAGCGTTGGATAATGGTAGAATGGTAGTTCATTCCATTCCTCTCTTCTTCTATCCAGTGTGTGCTCAGCTGCCCTCTGCTATTCGCTATTCTGGAGGCTGAGAGGTAGAGGGGTAGGCCCTGCCTCCTTTGGGGACCACCAGGCAGTGACTGACTCTAATTCTGGGGTCATGTGTAAGCCCACTTGTTTACAGATATAAGTCACTTTCTCAGACATCAGTAATAATCTTATTTTAACTTCATTGGCTTACTCCTTTACTCCTTCTTTTAACTTCTTAATTGATACAAACTTGGATAGGAAAGAGGGTTGCTATTTAATGAGCATTTTCAATACACCATCATCTTGAAAATTTGATAGTCATATTTTTCACATTGAGAACAATGAAATGTATGTCTCCCACTTATTTTCTTTATTGTATTGTCAAAAACCAGGTTTTACTACATTAAAACAATTGTATATGCATTGTAGTCTACATTTCTGTGTTTTTTCCTTCCTCATATTGTATTTGTATTCCAATCTATATTTTATGTAATTCTGTTTTTAAATTTATAATAGACTCTTGTATATGTGCTTTCTATATGCTACTTTATATATTTCTGATGAAATAGACCAAGCTTAAATCATACGATACTTCCTGATTTATTGACAGGCTGGAGAGACAGTCTGGATATAGAAAATGAAGGAAGCAAATTAACTAGAAATGGTTAAAAATGTTATATAAGTTATAATAAAAATGTGACATCATTGTGCAACATCATCATATAACTGATGGCAAGTGATAATTTTCAGATAAACAAGGGACCTCTGAGTGAAATGCCCCCAAAACAGGATATTAGAGAGGGGTTCAAGCAAATGAAAGAAAGAAGAAATTCCATGAGAGGGTGGATATTTATCTATCTGTATTACCTATCTATATCTATCATCTATCAATCATCTATCTACATATCAACTCTATGTCATCTATCTATAGAGAGAGGGAGAGGCAGCAGGGAGAGAGAGATCAAATGCTTTAGAGGAATTTAAATAGTTGACATGAGAAAGAAAAAGCAGCATTAGAGAATGAAATGAAAAAGAACCAAACAAATGAGGAAAATGAGACCTTTCTGAAACTGTGGGAAGGAGCCGGTAGCAAAGAGGCAAATGCTAAAGTTTTTGTTTTGTCAACTGCAAAAGAAATTTTTAGGAGGATGATCATTATAAGCCCTTTACTAGGCAACAGTTTCTTGAAGCATTTATTTGATCTTTTATTCATCTGTTTACCCATTCCTGGAATACTTACACAGTGCCCAGTATAAAACTATGTAACTTGTTCAGTGGTTAGGGGAACGGGGTAGGGGGGAGGGAGAGGTAGAGGCAAAGATGGGGAGCAGCTTAGACAAGAACCTAGTATAAAGGAACCATGGACATGGACAACAGGTGGGATTGACTTTGGGGGCAATGGGTGGGTGGGTGGGGGGACAGAGGGGAGCAAAAAGGGGATGGATGTAATACAACAACAATAAAATTTAAAAAAAAAAAAAAAAAAAAAAAAAAAAACTATGTAACTTGTGCTTTGGACACCATGTACACTAATTAAAGGATTCAGTGGTGGACCCTAGGTAGCTGGGATGTTATGTAGGGTAGTTGTTCCCACAAGGCTCTCTCTTAAATTGAAGGCTGACTGTGAGTGGACAGCACATGGGTGTGTGTGTGTGTCAGCTGGAGTGTGTGAGCAGAAAGTATGTACGTAGTTAAGCTGGCACTTCTCCTGGCTGATTAAGTAAGAAGCAACAAATTCTGTGGCCTCACATCCTGGCTAGGAGCCCTATCCTTTCCAGGCATACTGTCCAATTTTTTCAAGAGCGGTTCTTTGATTTTAGTCTGGGGGAAAATGCTCCTACTGCCAGTTGCTTTGCACATGTGGGAAAGGAGGTGAGTATTTGGGGGCGGGGGTGGGGTTGGCTGGTGCAGCTGCTCTTAGTCTTTTGGTTGATCAACTGATTTCTGCCTCCTTCCCATTGTGACTCTGGGTTTGAAGTTTCTCTGGAGCTGGCTGGCAGGAATGGCTTCTGCTTTCTACAGCAGCCTTCTCCTGTGCACATTGTTGACTGCGGTCTGTCCCCCCAGGGCCCCCTCCTCCCATGTGCACAATTCTACCAACGTTCTAGTCCCTGGAAATCTTTCATATCCTTGTTCTCTTGATGCTACTCCTTTGTGTGTGTGTGTGTGTGTGTGTGTGTGTGTGTGGCTGCTATCAATTTATTCTCCTTTTGCATAGATTATTGTCATTTCAGTTGTATCTTCGCAGGAAGCGCTCATAAATGTACATGCTCAATCTAACATCTTGAACTGGAAGTTAATTCTCAGCATAAACATAAACTGCCAAGACCCTCACTTTGTTATTGTTTTAAAAATAAACACTTGAAAGCTCTTTATTTCTCCTGTATTTATGATAATAAATTAATTATAATGAGAAACAAATATGTTTTCCCTTACAAAATTTATTATTTCTAAGGGCCAGATAGAGCTTCTGATTAGCAAAAGTAAACTGTGAAATCGAACTGAATTGATACAGTTCCAGGGAAGAACAAGAAATTTGGTATTTTTATTTTCTAACATAGCTGTTGTGTTGTTAATATTGAGCTGTTTCAGACATTCAAAATATTTATCAAACAATAGTTATGTCTTATGCACTCTCCTCAACTCTGGGTGTATTGATGAACAAAAGAGATGCCTGTCCTCAGGCATTATAGACTAGTGGGAGAGACACGAAATACATGTAAATATAAATAAAACTATAATAAGTCTTTTAAAGAAAAATGTAGGTTACTGTGAGGAAGAATCAAAGGGGAGGTCAGGAAGAATCAAAGGGGAGGTCAGGAAAAATCCTTTCAAGAAGAGACATTTAAGCAGAAGCCCAAGATATTAGCTAGGCAGCATGGTGGGGGAAGTATTTGAGGTGACAGACAGCTGGTCAGATGCCTGTGTGGTAGGAGTGGACCAGGAATGGAGGAGAGTGTCCCAAGATAAGGCCAGAGAAAACAGCAGAGATTACAGCCTAATAACAGCCGTTAAGTGTTTTTAACGTTGACATTGGCGTATCTGGTTTGTACCTTTGCTGTTCCTGGCTTTGTGGAGAACAAGTAAGTACTATTGCAGTAGTGTAGGTGAGAGATGCTGGTGGCATGGTTAGAATATGGGAATGGACATTGAAAGAGGCAGATGAATTTGAGACATATATTATGTGTTGAATTGATAAGACCTGGTGGTAGTTACGGTGGGTTTAGCAACATGGATGATTTTGGCAACTGGTGAGCTTGAAGTGCTATTTATTGAGATGAAGGATTTAGAATAAAAATGAATTTTGGGAAAAGAAATAAGTTCAGTTTTTAATTTTTTACTTGGGAGGGAAGACACATCCAAGAGGAAATATCAAGAAGGCAGTTGGCTATGTGGATCTGGGTCTCAGAAGAGATGTGGCTCGAGATAGGAATTTGGGAACTGTCATCATACAGATGTTATTTATGCCACAGGAGTGGACGATATTAAGGCGAGAGAGGAGAAGAGGAGGAAATTCTAAGACTAAGCCCCGAAGAAACTCAACATTCAGAAGTTAGACAGTGAACTCCTTCACTGTCTCAGCTTCTCTGAGAATTTGAAAAGAGCAAGAGGAGTAGAAGGAATATCAGGTGTGTTGATGTCAGGTTTCCAAGGGAAGAGAGTATTTCAAGAAGGAAGAACTAAGTGGTAAACCCCTTAAAATACTCCTAAAAAACCTTCTTAGATCAAGGATCTACAGTATCTTTTTTCTATAGAGATTTCAGGCAGAGGTGAAGCCACATTTTAAGTTCAGGTAGAGAGATTCTGGGGCGGGAGCTGAGCTAGCAAGCAGGTGGTCTTGGTGTGTGAGAGAAAGTATTAGAGTGAATTAAATTAAATTCTCATTTGTTTGGTTAAAAAAAAATGGCCAAACATGGGCAATTTCATATGGTTCAAATGATACTTGATATGTGACTAGAAGTTTATTTTGGAAACGCTTTTTTGTTGTTACAGTAACAACACAACAAAGTCTCTCTTAGTTACTGTGAACTGTGGTAAGTTAACTTGCACCAAATTTAATTTTACTTTGTAGTACTGAACATAATATTTAAAAATTTTACCTCCTTATATACTTTCTTTGTGAAATGGTTTCAGACAGCTCTGAGGAAGAAACTTAATCTGGAGTATAGTGAAAAGTTTTCAAGGATTACTTGTTCTCTTCTAGTCTCTTCCATATCCTAGGATGTAAATAGAAAGGATTTCAAAGAAGCTCATTCTGTGCCTCTGAGCTATTTTCTGGTATGTTCTTGAGAAATGAAATAAGCAGCTCAGAAACACTTCCTTGGCTGTCTTGAAGGTCAGAAGCTATCCAAGCTATCCTTTTATTCTTCTTCTCAGGCCATATTATTTAGCTATTTATGAGAAATTCCACAAGAGAGCACATTTCCAGTGCTTAATGGTGATTTACTGTAATATAGTCTTCCATTCTTGGCCAGAATCAGCTCTCATGTAGTTGAATTTATCTTTAAAGTTAACTGAAGCTGGAATTTTAAATTTTTGACTGCCATGTTACTAATTTTTAACAATTCTGAATAGATTTAATACTTATTCAGATTAGATATTGATTTTATGTCTGTCTGTACAGCACACAAAAAAATAATGTAGAGTTCGTTATTGCTGTAAATAAATGGTATTCTAATTCACAAAGTTTGAGTTCTTTTTACTTGTGTGGGCATGTTTTAAATTTGAAAAACTAGCACTGAGAAATAAATTGAAATTGAAGTTAGCTAGGACCTTGTAGTTCTTTGCTCTTAACATAGGCAAAACAATTGGAAAAACAAAACAAGACATGTATTTTTAGAGGCCACAATCTATGGAGCCTAAAATGATTTACACAGTTGCATTTTTCTGAGGTTGGGGGTGAGGAGCTCTGGGAAGCTGTGCAGAACATGAATCCTCCAGTGAACCCTCCTGAGGGGAAAGGAGCTGTGGCATTTATACCTGACTTTCCTTCAGCCACTGGTTGAACACTGACTGCTCTTGAGGGTGTGGGTGTTGGTAGTTAATTCTTTGAAACTTATGACCTGCTATATGTACAGACAGGGAAACAGACTGGCTATGAGAGAGAGCCATTGGAGAATGGGAAGTCAGCCTTAGGCACTGACTAAAGTAGGAGGGTATATGGGTGGGGTGCTAACAACCTCCTCTGTAGTCTACCCCTTTCCTACTTAGGCTCACTGTGCTGCACACCCCACAAGTCCATTCCATCCTCTCATTGATTCTTCAAAATGGTGACCAGGCACAAGTTTTAAAAAAATAAATTATATATATATATATATATATATATATATAGAGAGAGAGAGAGAGAGAGAGAGAGAGAGAGAGAGAGACAGAGAGAGACAGAGACAGAGACAGAGACAGACAGAGAGACAGAGAGACAGAAGAGACAGAGACAGAGAGAGACAGAGAGAGTGAGCAAGAGAGTAGAGAGAGACTTGAGAGATCAGTTTGTTTTTCTACTTATTTATGCATCCATTGGTTGCTTCTTGTATGTGCCATGAGTGGGGATCAAACCTGCAACCTTGGTGCATTGGGATGATGCTCTAACCAACTGAACTACCGGGCTAGGGCTACAAATTCCAAAAATGAAAAAACAAAATCAATAGGTACTCAATAAATTCTCTGAGTTCCAAATATGACCTTGTCCTTATTATGTAAAAGAAATTCTAACTCCTTATGAGAGTCAGTTACTCTTGTTGGTATAATAACTCTTGTGTCTGTTGGTCTTTTAGTATTAACAGTAAAAATGACTGGGAGGCTGGTTGACCTAGCTTTAGGTTTATGGTCTCTTACTTTGTCCTTCACCGTATTTCCACTCAACCACAAACTAGGATCTCTAGTCCAGCTGATATGGACTTGATGGAGTTCGATCCCAAATATGTTTTCTACATGTGATGGGCAATGACTTTACCCACTTGAATTTGTGATTTGGAGACCTAGACAACACCCAGCTTATGGCAGGTAGCATGGGTTGCATATACACTTGATACACCATGGTTTGGAATCCAGTTTTTATGAGGGCCCAGAAGCATGCCAGAGCTACTTTTTAAAGAGGAAGTAATCTGCTGTGAAGTTCTTTCATCTCGTTTCAGGATCCAAGTGGTCAGCACTGTGAATCTTTATAGGGTTTGCCAGAGACTCTACCATGGGACATAGCCCCCTGGAATCCGCCAGATGATAAATCCCAAGTAGCAGGGCTTCTAGTACTACAGCATAAACCTGGTTCAGAGCTTCTCTCATCCTGAGCTTCACTTGAAAATGGCAGTCATCCAAGTCAAATGATAAACGGATTAGTGCACTATTTCCAGGCATGGTGTATAGTGTCTCTAAAAGCCAAATAAGCTTATCAAATGCTGTGCCTTTCCTCAGTGAGAGAAGTGATGAAATTACAGCTAACTTGTCCTGTGTCTTGGAGGGGACATCCTGGCATGTCCCAGACTCTGGCCCCCCAAATGTAGTTCCAATATTCAGGACACTGAATCTGCCAGCTGCTGCACCTGCTCTGTCAGGGTAGTCAGAGCACTTCCTGCTCCCCAGGTGTGATGAGCATATCAACAGAATAGTGGATTAGCATGATGTCCTGTAAAATGCCCAGGTGATCAGGGTCCTTTTGGACTGTGTTGTTACAGGAAGCAAGAGAATTAACATGGTTCTGGGGCAAAACTATGGACATAAGCTGCTGTCCAATCCAGGCAGATGCCAACTACTTCTGAGATTCTTTCTTGTAGGGAATTGAATAGAACTCTTTCTCTAAATCTGTGGCTGAGTTCATTTTTTCTAGTAAAGATACCCAATTCAGCACTGCTGCAGGGACTAAGGCTATCATTTAGTTAAGTTTACTGTAGCACACTATCATTTTCTATGACCCATATGGGTTTTGTAGGAACTAGACTGGTAAATTAAAGTGGGATTTGTTGGGGATCATAACCATGCACCCTTTAAGCCTTTGAGGGTGACACTAATTTGCCACTCCTTCCAGGATGTAGTATTACTTTGATTTACTGTCTTGGATAGAGGAAGGGGCAGGTTTAGAGACTTACGGGTTGCCTGTCTTATCACTATGGTCCTTATTCCATAGGCTGGGGAACTGAGGTGTGAACTAGGGTTGCTGCAACATGTATTTACCATAACTACACACTTGGGAACTGGGAGAAGGACCATAAGAAGGTTCATGTCTTGTGAGAAGGACATGGTTCAGACTTTAATTTATCACTCTGCTTCTGTAGACTCCCCTTCTAAAAGTGGGACTATAATGATGTTTTCAGTCTCCTAATATCCTAACAATGTCAACCCAGACCCTGTAGCCAACCATCCTCAAATAGTCTGGACATGGCCCTCATTCTTATAAATAGCCATAAGTCCCTTTGGAGAAGGACTGGGGACTTTGCTAGAATTTATCCTCACTATGGTGTCACAATGTCCTTCCACACACTTTTCTTCAATCAGTGGGCTTGGACCTGAGAATTAGCTCCGGTCTGAAAACTATCTCACGTCAAGGAACACCATAATCTATTAGCTATTGCTACAAATCTTTGTGGGTAGGGGTTCTCTGGAACCATTTTAGCCTTGTTACTGTTATGGTTATTATGTCCACCTTGCTTCAGAAAGTTAAGTTTTGCTTCCAGCCTCTGCAATTCCAGAATCCAATGATCTCCATTGATACCAGGAAGCCCAGTTGTATGGCATCATCCCTGCCACAAATCTTGGTTCCTAAAGAACAGCCAGCACTGCAATTTTAAGTAATGCCTTGTATTCCTCAGTAACACATTCTTATTTCTTTATTGAAAGGAGTGTTCTCTGGCCTCCTGGGGAGCATAAACAGCTGGTGGGATCTCTGATATTACATATAATATACATGTTCTAGCATGTCCACTTTTGCAAACTTTGGACTTCTTCCTCAATATTCTGCCAAGGAAGACTGGCATTCTATCATCATCATTTCCACCCCACTGCCCCCCTTGGCTTTGAGTAGCTATTCCAATGAGGCATTAGAACCACTTACAGATGTCTTTTCCAGATGTTCAACTCTGGGTCCCAGGCGAGTACCCCGTATAAATTTCCTTTACCCCATATAATATTTCACCTTCTTTGGTTCAGGCCCATCAAGATTCATTCCCCGCATGTTCTCTTATTCCTGCCAATACATAGTAGCTGGATTCTGGATTTCTTTCATGGATAATTCCTTTTCCTTCATTAGCAAGGCCCCAAGTCTGATCATGCTGCAACTTGACCCTAGTTACCACCTGAAGCAATCAGCGGAGGTGGGGGCCAATCTGGAGGAGGCAAGCATTATGTTGTGAGACAACCGCCATAGGTGAGGATTTGCATGATCCATAGACAAGAAAAGGCTGCTTTCTTAGCAGGGGGATAAGACAGTTACTGCCAGCCCAGAAGGGTTCAAGTTTCTCAAGTGCATCTAAGCAGATGTCCTTGTCCCAGTTTTCTGAATCTCACTTTTTCTATACATAGAATCTTCTCTAGATTTGCTGGGATTCTGAATTAAGTCTTTCTCAGTAATAGATAAGCTAACATTCAGGTTCTGGGCTTGATATTCAGGAGCTGATCTTTCAGCAATGAGATTTAAGTGTCTCTAAAGTCCATTGTGGAAGCCAGCCTTTTGTTTTCATTGTACTCTGATGGGCTGACCTGAGCCTGTCAATTTTTTCCTTTAATGCATCAATGAAATGTAACAATAACTAATCAACAAGCCTCACAGTTCTCTTCTTATTTTTAGAAATTATAACAGAACTTATTGCAGGGTAATTTACTTATAGGAAGATTCAGTTGGAGTGGACAGGCAACCCAGAACTCCATAAAGGTTATTTTTTACTACCAGACAGTTGCTACTATAAATCTTTTATATTATAGCCAAACTATTAATGATTGATAAGACAAAGGGACAAAGAATGTGTTATGAACCAGGAACTATACCTCCTGGTGGTCCTGTGATGGATAATTGTTTAGAATTGGCACCAATACCTAGTTTGATTTTTATCTTTATGGTTACATTGTGCACACTTACAGGACACAGCTAATCATTAACTATGAGGCTTTGGTGCTGGCTGACACAAGTAGGTCAGAATTCTCAGCACAGAAAACCAAAAATGGGGATATAAAGATGGAGTTAGTTTTGTTCACATCAATGCCTATTCAGGCATTATTCTACCTCCCACACATGGTTTATGTAATTACTTTCTTGTGAATGGTCCTTTAAGTTGTTTCCAATATTTAACAATTAAAAACAATGCTGACAATGCTGCAAAATTTGCGCATATGTATTTTCCTATCGGTGGGGGTGTGTCTTTAGGGTAGACTGCTAGAGGTAGGATTGCTTAAACCTCATAGTTCTTATACTCTCTCCCAAATGCTGTGAATCTTGCATAAACTGGTGCATCCTCATCTACTTACTCTCATCCCAATTCACCGCAGTTGAGAGTCTTCACAATTATGTTGTCACAGCTAACCCAGCAGATTACCACTCTCTGATTGCCAAATCCATGGTAAGGATCTGCTTCCTAGAACCATTTCTGTTAACAACTGTCTGAGTATGGGTTTGCACAGAAGTACATCCTGAGATGATTAGGTTTGGTTTTTGCTGGTAATCTTGTGAAATCCCAGTAATGGTCAAGTTATCAAGCAAGTTGGCTTTGTGGGGAACATGCTGAATACTGATGGGATAACATAGGAGTTCAGACACATGAACACAGTGTGTCAGAGTTGTCTCACTTGAATGTGAGAGAGCTGGATTATTCATACAACTACTGGAGTAGTTGTATAAATTGGTAGGGATGGAAGGTGGTAATTGCTGGGCACTTTCAGCCCATTGTAGGTGCGGACAGAGCAGACTCTGTCTGGATGGCAGAGAACACAGCTGGAAACCAAGCAATGAACCCTGCCACCTGGGGAAATATAGGATTGGGGGAGGGGCACTGTGCTCTGGGACCCAGCAGCTAAGCAGAGGTCCCTGAGTTTGTGAGTCACAAGTATATGCTGAGGATGTCTGAACTCAACATGTCTGAGATCCTTAAGCTGGGACATGGTTAGGTGCATCACATATACATGCTGCATGTACCGTTTTGTACTTTTTCTTCCCACTTAACATTTTATAATGAACATGGTCACATTACATGAAATATTATTAAACACAAGCTTTTAAGGTAGCATCAGGATTCTATTTTCCAATGAGAAGGCAAAGTATACATTTTTTGTGACAATTTCTTGGAAATAAAAAAGCTTTACAAAATGTTGACATTTTTATGGCTATATGTAGATACTGTTTTGAACCTGTAAGCTTATACTGTGTTTCATAGTTTTAAGAATGCAAAATGCCCCTGGCTGGTGGCACAGTGGATAAGGACCAGGCACCAAAGGTCGCTGGTTCGATTCCCAGCCAGGGCACATAACTACGTTGCAAGCCAGGTCTCCAGCCAGATTTATAGCTGGAGGCAGGTGAAAGGCAACCATACATTGATGTCTCTCTCCCTCTCTGACTCTCTCCCTTCCCTTCTCTCTAAAAATAATAAATAAAATCTTAAAAAAAGAATGCAAAATGCGCATTGCAGTCCAGATTGAGTACCAAGGCACTTTGCCGGGAGGAGTGCTCACTTCTGCCGCCTGCCGCGCTCCCATGTGCCGGCTGGAACACCAGCTGTGTCAGCGCTCCTGACAGACAATTTGCTTCCTACTCCCAGCCTCCTTGCTTGTAAGGAGTGGTGCTTCAGAAGTAATTACTTTGGAGGTCTCCGAGTACTCAGACCTAATGAATTCTCCGGCATCTTCTGCAGTAGTCCCAGGATTTGCGACGAAGGCACGGAAAGATGGATTTAAAATGTAGGCAGTCAAAACGTGGAAGTAAGGCAGGGCCAAGCACGCAAAAGGAGTTTTGTGACAGGAACACAGTGTACCATGTCAACTCACTGGGTGTGCATCGCTGGGAGTTTCTGTTTCCGACCGTGGCGAGTTGCGGGAGGACAGGATTGCCAAGCATCTATCGGCAAGGCGAGGGAGGACTGCAGGGTGAATAGCGCGCAGCGGACTGACATGGCCGAGACCTTTACACACTTCATTCCCTGAAAGAGGAGGCCAACGAAGAGAACATCTCGTGATTTACGAGGCAGCCTGTGTGTGCACACTGAGTGAGCCAGACTCAGGGGTCTGAAAAGCATAAAAATCACTTTTACTTGTTTTAGAAATGCCTTTGTGCAGGGTCTGGGGCTGTTCCCTCTCCCTGGTTCCTGCAGCACATTTTAAACAGGTTTTCCAGCTTCAGAGATATTTTTAGATAGATCAATAGCTCCCTTATTTTCCCACTGAAAGCCCAGTTTGGGCTAATAATCACGTAATCCCCATCTAGTCAATTGTTGTATAGAAATACAAAATAAACCCAATTTATTTCAAATTCATTTACCCAGCTCAAGCTGGCATCTCGCTTGTAAGCCTGCAGAGGCAGAGATGGGTGGTCAGCCTCTTGCTATGTTGATGTCCATGTTCATTCCCTCCACCTCCCCCAGGGCTGGCCCAGCCAGATAGCAGGTTGGGAGCCCCAGGGCTATTGCTGCGACTTGTGCAGTTGCAATCTGGAGATGGCCCCTCTGGATTTTGTGCGTGTGTGGTTGTTTTTCCTATCCTATTGCTGTGCTGTCTTCCCTGCAGCTCCCAGGATGTGGGCTTGCAGGTGGAAGGAGCACATACATCCCTTGTGCTCCAGGCCTCTGGGTGTGTTGCTCTACACAGACGCTCTCTACCTATGGAGACCTTTGTCCTTTCAAATACACTGCATCAACTTTATTTAAAGGTTGTCACAGGCCTGCTCCCTGTAGTGGAACCCACATCTAGTCTCCAGAAAAACTTACCTTTTTTGTGTGTAGTTCACCCCTAATGCAGCACCCTTGATTTAGGCTGCTATTTCTTTTTCCTTTAGTTTTACCTGGGGGAGATAAGTTTATCTTTTTCTTTCTCTTTTCATTTTTTAGATCCTCTCCCAAGGATATGTTTCATTGAATTTAGAGAGAGGAAGACAGAGAGATTGGTGAATGTGGGGAAGAAACATCAGTAGGTTGCCTCTTGCACGTGCTCTGACCGGGAATTGGAATTGAACCTTCAGCCTTTTGGTGAACCAACCAGCTGAGCCACCTAACCAGGGCATCTGAGGGAACATATGCCAAACTTTCTGGTGTCCCCATGAAGTTCCTCTCATTGGGCTTCAGGTAATGGAGGTGCGTCTTAATCCTCATTCCCAAGGAAAGGAGAGGAGAAATGCTATGCTAGCCCAACAATTCCCTCCAAAAGAAGTATTTCTCTCATGTCTTCATTCTTTAAGCCCTTGAGGCATGGGATGGACTAATGCTGACAGAACTGGTTTCACTCTTTCTTAGCATGCCCTGCATTTATTGGTGCCCTAGAATCTCAGTTGAGAATTTAGACAGTACTTGGCCCTTCTGTTGTCCCTGAGAAGTCAGCTGCCATTGAGGTGTGTCAAATTTTACCACTTCAGGTCCTGGGCTTGGAGTGGCTATGTGGGCATAGGTGTACATGTGGGTTTTCCTGCTTGTAACTGGGCAACCTTGAGCAAATATTCTTTTTCAGCTTCAGTGCTTATGTCTGTAAAAAAGGGAAACAAATACCACTCAGACATGGGTTTGCTGTGAAGAATTCACAGTGCATGGGCTCAATATGTGGGGGCTTATAAGATGATGAACATGATGGTGATGGTCACTAGGGTCCCTTAAGCTCCTCAACGTCTCCCCACCTCCACCTACTAGCACAATAAAGCTGTAGCCATTGATTAGATTTCTTGCCTACATGACTCACCTAGCATGGTGGAAGTGCCTAGGTAGTGGCAGGATGGCACTCCTAAACATCTTCATCCTCCACTAGAATCTTGGGAAGAGATGAAGAGAAGTAGAAGATTGTTACTTTCTATTATTCTTTTCCCTAGTTATTCCTGGCATATGACAGGAACTAAAGTGTTAGAGGAGTCAGCTTTGCTGTCTCCTCTGCTTGGTCACCCACTTTCTAGCCTCTCTTACCAACCAGGAAGAGGGTTTAAGGAAAGCCTGGCTTGTGGCAGGATGCCAGGTAGTCTCCGCTTACTGGGAAATTGGATGTGGCAGCTACAACTTACTGTCCTTGCAGTTACCCAGCTACCTTGTGTATGCCGGAGAAAAGAGCTTTGTAAGTAAGTACAAGAAGCTGGTAGCAAAAATTTGAGACTGCACTGCAGTGCTTCTAACACCATTATAGGCACTGATTTAGTACTTTGCTCACAGAAATGAAGGCTACCTTGAGTATAGAATTACCATGTCCCCAGAGCATTCTTTGGCATTCTACCCAGGCTGCTAACCAAGTCCTCCATGCTTCATTTATGGGATCTGACACTATCACAGGCTCTAGCAGGATAGCTGCAGGCTCTAGTAAACTCCTAAATTAAAAGTCAAACCAGTCAAGAATATTTTGATGTCCAGGGATTTGTACGAAGCTCTTATTAGGATTAATGCCCAAACAACTTCTGATTTATTGAAATAAATGCAGATCCTTCCATGTTAGCTCTATGATTTTGCACAGGAAATTTTTTAAAGCTGAGATGATATTTTCATGTAGGTAAGTTACTCTAGGAGTGCTTCATTTTGGTGCAAGAGGTATATTACATATATAAGGCACTAGTCTGCAGAAAGCATAAAAATGTTGTGCAGAAAATAAACGATTCTCTATGGTTTTGTGCTTTATATTCCATATTCTAACAGGGTCCATCTATAGCCAGTGAGAAAAATTGAGAAGGTAACTCTGTAAATTAAACAGTCATGAATAAAATTGAAGATGCCAGAGAGGATCTATTTTCAGCTTCTTAGTTCATGGATCTAGGTGGTTCGTAGATTAGGTGGCTGCTCAGAAGCCATCAAACATTTAATTGCAGTAACACTCTGGTGGCACCAATTGGTGTCAGGCCAACCTGTTGGCAAGATTCTTAAAAGCCATGTACTTTTCAGAGCAATGCAACTAACTATAGTTTTTATTGGTTCATTTTTTTCACCCTTGTCCATGACATGCAATTTAGAGTGGACTATTGTCCCAGTTACTCAGCAGTGATGTGTAATCAATGTGCTCAGCAGCCACTCTGTCATGTGTGAGAAAATGACATTGAAGTCTTTGATCTTATGAGGTTTGGTCAGTTAACAATTTACAGAAAGGATGAAAAGAAAATAAAAAGAGCAAAAGCAAAAATAGAAGCAGCTCTTCTGAAGTTTTTATTTTTTTAATGAGTACTTTCTGTATGCCAGATTTCTTTCTTTCTTTTTTTTTTTATTTTGCTGATAGATTGTGCCTTGAAAAGGTAGATTGTTTAGAAAACATAATTTACAAGAAGCTCTATTGTTTAAATTTTAACTCATAAAAGAAATGATTTTTTTCACCTTCTCTTCTCTGAAAATTATGTCCCTGCAAGTTAAAAAATTCCAGTCATTTGTAACATCAAATCACAAAACAGGCACTTCACAAAGAAATAGGTACACTGCTAATTAAGATTCCCAAAATGAAACCTGACACTGAACCAGAAATCTTTAAAACTGGAAGGAATCTTAGAGAACATACATGTAAAACTTCTTATCTTTGTCCACATTCTGTCAAGGAGAAAACTGAGGCTTTAGATGTGCTGGCTGTCCCAGTTGTCTGATGCTATGGCTTTCTGATTCATTTTATCTAGTGGTAGAATTTTAGGGCTGTGTTAAGACAAGCCAGTATGGAAATATTTTGGACAATAAGGTAGGATGAGGACAGGCACACTCTTTCTAAAGTATTTGTACAGCACTAAATAAACTAGCCAAGAAAACCTGCTCAAAGAAGAGCAATAGTGAGAATGGAGGGAGGTGGGGAAGAACTAACTCTACCAGGTGTTAAAATATGTTGTAAAGTTTTACTAATTAGAACATGTGATACTGATTCATATAGACATATGAAACAATGGAACATACTAAATCTAAATACATATAAGAGTTTAGTATATGACAAAGGCTTTCATATATGTAGAGAGAAAATAGCTTATTTAATACATGATGTTGGGACAACTTAGTCAGCCATCTGAAAAATAATAAAGAATTAAATGTTTAAAAAGTGACCTTAAACATTCTACAAAAAAAAAAAAAAAAAAGAAGCGAATTCCTTTAGTATCCTGGTTGTGGTGAAAGCCTTTCTAAATATGATACAAATACAGAGGCCATGAAAGAAAAGATGGAAAAATCAAAATACGTAAAAATGAAGACTTTCTTTTTATGGCTGGATCATCTAGTGGGCCAAAGACAAAAGAAAAATTGGTGAAAATATGATCATAGTTAGAGTAATCTCCTAGTATATTAGAACTCTTAGATTAAAAAAAAAATCAATTTGATAGAAAAATAGCCAAAAGACTTGAAAAGAGATCATATAGCAAAGGAAATAAAAAATGACCTAAATATATTAAAAAGATATTCCATGTCACTAAAATTAATTGAAAAATAAATTATATATTTACTGAAAGCTGTTCTTTAAATAATTTATTGAATTGATGAAAATTCCAAAGTCCAATGATACACTTATGTTAGTGAGGCTTGGGGTAAAAATGCATTTTCAAGCAAATACTTCATTTGATAGTGGGAAATTTAGGATAGTTGAGGAAGTTTTCTCAACACTATAAATGCATATATACTTGGCTTTTAAAAAATAATTCTGCTTGTGTGTTCTATATATAGCCTCTTTCTTAAAATATACAATGATTATATATACTTGTCATTATATGTAGCTATATGTATCTGTTTATAAATTTAAAACATTTTTAAAGAATTTGGCTTTGTGGACAATAGTAAAAGTGTTGAAATAAGTTGAATATCCACCAAGAGGACTGATTAAATAAACCATGGCATTGGCATTAAATAGAATATAATATAGCTATAAAAAAGTATGAAGAAACTCTTTGTATACTAAAATGACACAAACTTTAAGAAATATTGTTAGAAAAGAAAGCAGAGAGTAGAACATCACATATAGTAGGCTGCTTTTCTTTCTTTTTTTTTATAAATTGGTGGGAGGTGGTGGAGACTATCTATCTGCATTTAACTGCTTAAGGATAAAAACAACCTTAGAATAACTCACAAGGAAGTAATTATAATGGTTACATGTGATGGGTGGTAATAGATTAAGAACTGGGAGGATGGGAGAAGAGTAAGAAATCTTTTCATTGTGTACTTTTGCAAAGATACAAGGAACAGAGAAATGTATTAGTTTTTCAAATAATTAAATGCCAAAAAGGAGAGAAGTACCACAGACAGTCTGTGTCATTTAGGGTTCCAATGGAGGAGCAGAGCCATAGACTATAAATCAAATGTTTTGATGCAGGAAGTTGGTTTATGTGACTGTGGGAGCTGGTTAGGCAAGCCTGAAATCCACACATCAGGCCGTTAGTCTGAAAACTCTCTGGTAGGAGCTGGTGTTGCAGAATTTCTTTTTTTCTCAAGGAAACCTCAGTACTACTCATAATCTTTTGATTTGTTGAATCTGCCAATCCAGATTATGGAGGATAATCTCCTTTATTTGAAGCCAGCGGATTGTTAACCTTTCTATAAAATACCTTCACAGCAATACCTAGATTAGTGTTTGATTGAATAACTGGGGACCAGAGTGGCCAGGTTGGCACACACAACCAACAATCCCATTCTTCCTTTGAAATCCAGTTTGGGATTATAGACATGACAAGATTTGAGCAGCTCTATGAGGGTCTGTCCCAAAAGTACCGAGCCAATGTAAATATAATTAGAACAGTTTGCAGAGCTGATACTTTCAGGACAGACCTCATTTAGTGAAAATGACAAAAACAGGTGGCATTTTCTGGATTTTCTGGAGCAATTTAAAGTCAAATATCTTTTATCAAATCTAAAATGCTATTAATTGTAAGACCTACCATTACTTTTTTCTATCACTAGTAAAGAAAACAACTGCCATCAGTTTGATTGGCATGCCATTGACTGAATGCATGACTCATCCTTATTTCAGTGATGTTAACGTAGTAAAACTGTGCATGTTAAAATGGATGAAAATATTCTATTCTGTGCTCTTGCTAGATCCTGTGTGGCTAGAACAATGTGTCAGACCACTATATTTCCATTTTGGTTTAGAAAATATGATATTACATATAACACAGGTTTTTGGACTGCCTGGCTCAAGAACTAAAAACTAGCCCTGTGCAAAGGTAGGGCAGGGCTGGAAAGCTTTCTGGGTGGAGAGTGGAGGTTGAGTCCATTTCCCTGTCTCCATCTGCCCTTCTTTCTCTGCCCCGCCTGAAGCAAGTGGGATGACATTAGCAGTCTGTAACATTGTTTGTCTCTCATGCTGAGAATCATTCGAGCTGGTCACTGGCATATTGGCTTCTCCTGCTTCTTTTTCTTCTTTTTTGATAACCAGAGAATGCAGGGAGAGGCCAACCTGAGATATTTCACATGCTGAGTTTTAATATTAAGCGATTGCTTTTACTTCATGGTAACTACAGGAATATCCAGTTTTTATTCAACCAGTTTTGAAGTATATTGGCTTATAATTTGCTTTAACTTTAGGACATAAGGGTGACAAAGCCTACTTGCTGTCCAATTTAGAGTTACAGAAAAAAAAAAAAAAAACAAAAACCACATTGGTAGCCATGGTTCTAGCCAGTGAGAGAAGAAATGACATCTGGAACCCAGCTGTGTCATCATAATCGGTAAAGTGACCTACCAACTCTGAGGGAGCGGGTGGCCAGTCTTTCTATTGCTAGGGCTGAAATTCCAGTTGCCATTATGAATTGGAACTACTATATAAAACAAATGTTTGAACATTATTGAGTGTAGCCTACTGTCTGTAGAAAACTGGCTCTGATTCCTAACTTTAAAGGGGCCAAAAAGAACCATGCTTTGTTCAGCACAATTCACTAATCCTGCTGTACCCTGTTTTACTTATTTTATGATGCTCACAAAGGAATCTTGATTTTGATACAATGGGCTCAACAAAGTAAGACACAGTGCAGACTGCTTTAACACTCATTTAGTGGGAGTTTAGTGCTCAAAAGAGATCAGCCCACTTTTATTTAAACTAATAGTAAAAGTATTAAAAAAAAGATAAAAATGCAAAAACAATGGAATCCCTTACAGACATTTTCCTCTAAAGATCTAGGTAATAATTTAGGATATACTTGTAGTGTTTAAAAAAATGACATCATAAACCTTTTGTGCTTTGAAATTTGCCTCTTTCTTGCTTTTCTTTTTTTCTGAAAAATAAACTATAAATAATTTCAAGGCTAAATTCCTTCCCTAATTTGTCAACCACTAGAGGTATTTTTGTCAATAAAATATCAAAAGAAGAAAACAAAATCCTATAAAAGAGCAAGAATAAGTACACCTCACATTAGCATTTCAGTGAACAGCTATTAATATCTATTGTACTAGAAATCTACTTATAATGTACAGGTATATACAATAGCCTCATAGCAGTTCAAGGAACCCTTTTGTGTCTAATATACAAAGTCATCTGAATGCATAAAGGGCAGTATTGTGCCTCAAAAATATTTTTTAAATGGAAGATATTTGAAAAATAGAACAAAATAATAGATGAAGGTCCAAGGTTCTCCCATCTAACAGATGAAAAAGGAATTCATAAGAGAACCAAGGAGCTGATGAACTTTGACACATTTCATTATTTTTGACAAAAATCATCCCATGATGCCTCCGATTTTATTGTGAGATCTTATTTCACCTCTACTTTTTAAACTATGGTCCTGAAATGTGCACAATTTAGGAGATAAAATTATGAGTGGGTTCTTTAAAGTAGGTGTATTACTTAAAAAGGAAGTGTGCTTATTCAATGAAAATATTTATTGAGCATCTTCTAGATATAAGACAATGTTTTATTTATCTTAGCATCAATGCTAAGATGAATAAAGAATAGCATAATAAAGAATAAAGAATAAAGAATAGTTCCTGCCCTTGTGAAGCTTACAGAAGACAAAAACAAGAAAACTGTAATAATAATAATACTCAATGTAAAAATAATTACTCAAAATAAAAAAACAAGTTCTACAAATGAATGCAGTGGATGAAATTCTTCTTTTTATAAATTCGGCTCTTTCATCCTTTTAAATATGAAAGCTGGTTACAAACCTGTCTCCTCACTTTCCCCTCTCACATGGTGAATATGTACATAATTTTGGAGTCTTCCATTCGCCAAATCTGGATTCTAAGTAATAAGTTGTTCTTTCTATCAGTTAACAGCAGTGCTTTGAGAACAAATGAATGGACTTGTAATGAGATGAATATGTAAGAAAGGATTTTTTTCATATCTTCCCACTTAAGCAATTCTTTTCAGCAAAAGCCAGTAGTACTGTCTTCTTTAATAAGAATTTATGCCATCAGTACATTGCATTGGTATGACTATTTGACTATTATCTATAGTTGTAGAGATCCCATTAGGTTTTGATTCTAGAAATTCTTTGAAAAATCTAAAACTCAAGGAAAAGACGGGTAACTGATGTCTCTGAATCAGTTCATTAGAGCTGATTCAGCTGGTTTTCTGTTACTGGTTATGTAATCAGACATACGGCATTGATGTGAAAACCAGAGGAGTGTTGTTACAGTGGGGGTTAGGGAGAGAGGAGAACTGCCAGGCACAGGGCAGCTGAGGCTTTAGTCGCCTGCAGGACACACCATGACATTGTGGGGAGAATACAGATTCTAGTGTCAGACAGGCAGGACTTGAAGCGAGTTAGCTGTGCTATCTGGGACACACAAGTTCTTTAGGCCTCAGTTTTCTAATATGTAAAATTGGTTTAATACTTCAGAGTGGCTGAGAGGGTTAAATGAGACAACAACTAATTTGGTATAGGTTACTTATGATTTCATGGCGTCTGGTGCAAAATGAGTATTTAGTCAATGTTAGTCCCTCCCCCAGGGCAGAGGGAGAGCACTGGAAAGAAAAAGGACAAAGGAAATGCTTGGGGAAGAAAGAAGGGAAAATGAAATCTATAATGTGGCTCAAGGTGTGCTGAATTTAAGTGTCTGTTAACTACAGAAACATGGTATGTTCTAGAAAAATAATTATGTTTTCTTTTCTCCAGGCTTGAAAGTGAATGGGTAGGAGGGACACTGGATTGAAATTTAGGAGACTTAGGTTCTAGGAACAGGTCCTCCTTCACAGACTAGCCTTGAAATAATCATGAACCTCCTTAAGTCTTTGTTCCACCATTTGTTAAATAAGTTTTGTTGATATGATCTCTTCCAGTTCTAAAATTTTTGATAGCATGTTTAAGATGAAAATAACTGAGAACCAACTTAATATAGTTCATCTAAATCTAAAATGTGACCTTGTAACAGTCAGGAATGAGTTTGAGAAAGTTTTTTAAATAGAGACTATTTACAATTCATATGATAAAAACAGGCAATTACCATCCTTAGGTTCCTCTTTGAGAGGAACCATGACCTTGGGTCAAGGATATAGCTAGCCTCAGGAGAGAAGGAGCTAGCTAGGAGCTAGGAGAATAAATCAACCATTCTCATAGTCTCCCTTCTGAACTCCTGATGGGATTTTCAGTTGTTATTCTAAACCCAACTGGAAGCTTTAGGCCAAAAGAACTTAAGAACATGCCTCTACCAGTTAGGTTTTGCAGCAGGGGCAAGGTGGTAGGGTGAGAAGTAAATACAGAGGGGAAATGGACATTCTATGACGTAGGTCTAGATTTAGATTGGAGACTTAAGCAAGACCCTGCTTTATAACAACAGAAAAGCCAAGATGCTACCCAGAGTTCTATAGAAGCTGTAAATGTGAAGCTACAGTCTTCATAAGGCAAAGCTTCTGGATATGTATCAATACCTCATTTCTCTCCACTCTGACCACATTCTAGCTATTTTAGTTTGGCATCAGTAAGAGCCCTGAAATGTTTAGATTATCAGAGAGCTCTGAAACACATAATCATTAGTCTAAACCAGGAGCCAATAACATCAATATATAAAATATATTTAGATGTTATATGGGAGATACAGAGTCTGCCAGGCTACATTGTGAATTCTACTCAAATTGTGCTAGAAACTAAAGAGGGAAGGTATTTTGCTGTAGCAATGTAAGGTTTATGCTTTCTCCATATGCTCAGGGCACTTTTGGTTACCTTCAGAGAAAATTAAAAAATTACCAATAATTGAGGACTGTCTATGCCAGACATTGTATATACTTTATACCTTCAGTGAGACAAAAATCATTGCAGTTTGTTCTTAATTATGGAGCTGGGCTAGTAAGACTCCTTGGGAAGAATTTCTGTTATTAAGTGAAACATTTGGAAATACCAAAAAACCTGTTTACTGTCTCTTGCGCTGGGAAAAAAAGGTAAAAAAAAATTATGTAGGGAGCCCAGTGGTCCTTTTTGTAGGAAAGGGTTTGAAAACTCTTCTTTTCAGAGACTTGAAACTACAGACATGAGTCTTTAGGCTTTGTTATCAAGAAAAGGCCTTGTAGTGGATTGGATAGAGTCCCTCCAAGTTCATGTCTGTTAGAACCCCAGAATATGACCTTATTTGGAAATAAGATCTTTGCAGGTGTAATTGGTTAAGTGAAATCATATTTGTCTCATGGGTGGGTCTTTAAAGCCAATGACTGGAGTCCTTAAAAGAAGAGAACTCAGGGACACATGGAATAAAAAGCACATGTGAAAATGCTTGTTAAGATGGAGTGGTTCAGCTCTAAGCCGAAGAAGGCCAAAGATTGCCAGAAACCACCAAGAGCCAGGAGGCATGAGGCAGTTTCTGCCTCCCAGCCTCCAGAAGGAACCAGTCCTGCTGACAAGATGATTTTGTTCATCTGGCCCCCTGAACTGTGAGGGAATGGGTTTCTCTTTTAAGCCACCCAGCCTGTAGTAAGTTGTTATGACAACCTTGGAAACTAATACAAGCCCCGAGGCTTTGAAAAGGAGCTTCAGGGGAAACATGGTAGCTGGGTTAGTGCCCAGGCCCCAGTGCAAGAGCCTAAGAAGGATTGGTTGCAGCAGAGTAACCCAGGAGCCTAAGAGTGAGATATCATTTGTTCTGAGCAGAAATTGGAGCTAGCAAGGCCATTACTGAGACAGCGAACAGCATCCATCAGCAAGCACAAGAGTAGCCTTTGAGCTGCCTTTTGTGGCAGAAACTGGAACTGTGGACTGACCAAGCTGCTCGGCTTGCTCTCCAACTAATCTAGATTTGACCTCTTTGGACTGAGTAAGTCCTTGGAACTCTTGGACTATTTGGCATTGAGGTTGGGTTGTACCTGAAGAGGGAGATACTGAACGTGCTGTTAATTAGAGCCCTGGATGCTTGAGTTATTCATTGTAAATGAAAGGAGACTTGGTCATGGGTTAATCTTGAGTTGGTGAAGCCTGTGTAAGTTATGGGGTAGGTTAGATGTATTCATCATCTTTCAATAGGTTTGCAGTCCAAGGCTTAGAGTGATTAGGCAATTTACTTACTGTCACATAGTCTAGATTTGAATTCAGCCCTGAATTCAAAGCCCGATCTTTAAATGGCGGTACTTTTTCTCTCCCTAGGCCCATGGGGAAGCTACTGGATCTCCCTCATGTTATGCAGAAAATGTGTGCTGCAGATGCATGTTGGAACTGAGGAGAAGGGAGTAGTCTATATTCTGAGCAGTAGCAGGGGTCTGAATGTGGGCATGAGGAGGGTGGACCCCAGAAAAGGCTGAATGGAGCTTGAACCCAGGTGTGGCGTAAGCCTAACTGAAACAGGGTCTCAGAGAGGGCAAATTCAAACCATAGGGCGGGGCACCTGATACTGAATCTTGATGTAACAGCCAGAGAGCAAAACTGCCTCAAACAGGCCCATGTTGTTATGGAAACAGAGACAGCTCCCAAGGCCAGGATCTGGAATCCAAACCCGGTCAGGGCAAGAGTGCCTTAATCCACAGCTGGGGCAGAGGGGTGCCCGCAGCGCCTGGATGTGCAGGTTCCCTTCACAGGTCTGGCTGTGGCTCTTACCCCTGCTCACTGTGCAGGAGGCTTTTGGGCCCCGGAGGGCCCTAAATGCACTCTCATTCCTCCCACAGGTGGAAAAGCCTTTCATAACCTCTCTTGAACTAGTTCACTAGCCTTTGCTTCAGTACATTCACTGACAAGTTTCCCAGGTAATGGTTCTGCCTCTGAACAATTTCACTGTGATAATGTTTTTTTTTTTTTTTTTTTTCTTGTATGGCACTAAAACCCGGTCCTGGAGTCAGTGCAGTGCTTTCTCTTTTGCTAGGGTTTCTGCCCTTAAAGGTTTAGTCGGAGAGCCTGGTTGGAGGGATCGGAAAATCCTCAAGGTTTAAATAGCAGAATTCTGATTCACTAAGTCTGAGGCAGGGCTGGAGAACCTGCATTTAGCAAAATTCCTGAGGTGCCTCCAGTGTGCAGCTAGGATTGGAAACCACTCCTTTAGCTTCCTTCATTAAAACACTGTTGAAAGTCCTGGCTGGTGGTAGAGTGGATAGGCACCAGCCTACAAACCCAAAGGTCCCTTGTTCGATTCCCAGCCAGGGCACATAACCAGGTTGCAAGTCAGGTCTCCAGCCAGGTTTGTAGCTGGAAGCAGGTAAAAGGCAACCATACATTGATGTCTCTCTCCCTCTCTTCCTCTCTCCCTTTCCCTCTGTAAAAATAATGAATAAAATCTTTAAAAAAAATCAACAACAAAAAACGAACAAACAAACCAAAAAAACCCTCCCTGTTGATTCTATCTGCTGAATATGTCGAACACTAGCTGGGAAGTATTGCCCCTCCTCACCATGCTGGCCTTCTTAGTGTAAGCTTTCATTGTCGTTTTCTTGTGTTATTGCAAAGACTTCTCTCTGGTCTTCTCATCTCCAGTGTTTTATTAGTCCATCCTCATGATTGTCAAAGTGATTTTTTACACTTCGCATCTGAGCATGGCCCATGTTGCTTCAAATCCTCTGCTTATTCTCCAATGCAATAATAAATGAAATAATAATAAAACTAGCAGACAACCAATGATTCCCTAGGCCTTTGGCAGTTAGCGCCTGCCTCCCCGCTTCTCTCCCTGTGCCTAGGCCATGCCACATTGCCTGAGATTCTATGATACTTCCTGCTTTCCCAGCATTGGACCTTTATGTTTGCTTTTCCTTCAACCAAGAAAGTTCGTCTCCTTACCTGATGGATATTCTATTAGTTCTTGTATACTCAGCTCTAATGTGGCCTTTACAAAGAGGCCATGCAAGATTCTTCTGCACATACTTTGTTATGTGATATTTTAACTTGGCTATTTTTGTAATTTTTACCCTGCGGCATTTTGAGCATAGGAACATTTTGATACCCCATCATTTGATTTAAATTTCACTTTGATGGAAGCTTAAAAAGTGAACCATTAAATTTTCAACTTGAAAAGATCCCAAGAAATTAGGAAAACGTTGATTCTTATTCTGTTATGGACTGTGATGGTATTGCTAACCCTCTCTTCTCAGGGTGGGGAAGGAAATGGTATGATTTAGAGATGGGGTGGAGAGAGAATGGAGGCTGGGGTACAGTCAGAGTTGAAGGAAGGCTCCATGACAGAGCAAGGACTAGAGTCATGAGGGAGGCTCAGAGACTTCTGTTAACATGGAAGTTTAATTTTAGCGACACTGATATTTAGATGTTTGCAAAAAGAAAACAATGTTTTGACACATTTATTTGAAATTAGACACTTTATAGGTTGGATTGTGTCCCCTTCCCCCCCTCCCAAAAAACTTTTGAAAGCCTAACCCCCAGTATCTGTGAATGTGACTTTATTTGGAAATAGTCTTTGTAGATGATCAAGGTAAGATGAATTCATTAGGGTGGGCCCTACCCCAGTATGGCTGTGTCCTTACGGAAAAGGAAGATTTGGCCACAGAGACAGACATGCAAAGAAGAAAGACTGTGAGGAGGCACAGGGGAACACCATGTAAAGATGAAGACAGAGATCCAAGGTAATGTATCTACAAGCCAAGGAACACTGAAGAGTTTCAGCAACTATCAGAAGCTAGGGAAGAGGCATGGAACAGATTCTCCCTCACAGCCCTCAGGGTAAACCAACCCTGTGGACACCTGATCCTAGATGTTTTTAACCTCTAGGACTGTGAGACAATAAATTTCTGTTGTTTAAGCTGCTCAGTTTGCGGTGTTTTGTTATAGCAGCAGGAGCAAATTAATACACCATGTAAAACAATTGTATCGAGAAGGCCTAGTCAGAATGTCATGTTTCAATGTCCTTTTTCAGTTTCTCCTGTCCACACCCATGTCCACCAGGCTTCTGAGCCCTGTCTGATCAGCCATTTGCCCTTTCAGTTCGGTGTTTCCACCTCATGTTTCCCCTGTGGGGTCTGGTTACCTTAAACATTCTAGTCTCATGTCAGTCCATGAAGATAAATACAGTCTTCATTTTGGATGAAAAAAAAAAGTCGTGTTTTAAGGTGAGTTGCCTGTCCTCTGAACTCCCAAGATATTACTCTGTATGTTAGTGGACTGAAACTTGTCATTCTTGAGTACAAAATAGCCTGCTAAAGACAAAAGCTTGTTCTTTGGTATACGTTTTTAGTGTCCAAACTGTTAAGCCTAGGTAATTTAGGAATAAACAAACCACATGGGCTGAGGCTACTGAAAGCTGAACAGGTTAGGTGATGGCCCTCAGGCGAGGTTGTCAGAGTTCTGCGGGTGGGACTGAACTCCATTTTGGTCTGCAGGCCATGTGCTCTCTGTTACAGCAGGAAGAGCGCTAGCAAATTCACTTGCAGTGCTTTCCTCGTCTGGCTAAATTTCCCCAATTCCTCTATAGTTGTTCTTTACGTGCCCAGGCTTTCAAAGCTCTCATTGTACTGGTCATTCGCTTCTGGACAGACTTGATGTTAAGTAGTGGCATCTAAACGGAACACAATCGTCCATCACCACCAGCTCCCTTGATATAGACTGTAGGCCGGTAACAGTATCGCCTGTCTGCTGGCACATTCTGGCTGATTAGGGACTGCAACCTATCTCTAGCACAATGCTTTTGCAGACAGAAAGTCCAAGTCTCCCCTGTGCTGGATTCAATTTCTGTAAGTTTTTAACTCACATACACGCCTTTCTAATTATTTCTATTAAATTGCACTGTTTTCCCTAGTGCTCTGGTTTGTTAAGATAATTTTATATCTATGTGTATTGTCATAATCATATTAGCTCTCTCATTCAGTTTTGGGGCATCAGAAAATGTGGTAAGAGTGTTGTTTACGTTTTCAAATCACTGCTGAAAATGTTGACGAGTTGGCTGTTTCCCCCGCACAGAATAGTGGGATAATTATTAACGCTTCGATTTGTTTCTTTCTGTGTAGCCTTAGCGCAAATCAACACGGAGCTGGAAAGCAGAACAAAGCCTTTTCTGGATGATGCCAGGCAAGCAGCTATTCGCCCACACTTAGGCAGTTGAGAGGGAGGTTTCTGAGGGCTGCAGACTTCTTCCTCACATGACTGCTTGTCGGGTCTCAGCTGGGTGGGTTGGGTCACGGCAGCCTGGCTTGAACCCCTCCTTACCTGACTGTTACAGTGGGGCCTGTCAGAGTGATGGCTGTTCATTGTCACATTTCCCTCTTGTACAAAAATGTGCCTGAACTGCGCATTTGTTTTCGTATTTTCGTTTAAAGTCCTAGTGATGAGGATGTTTCAATAGCAAATTGGCCAATTTACTTCAATTTTTAAACCATCCTAGGTAACACCTAATTTGGTAGGACATTTAGTTAACCTGGGATGTAATATGATATAGTAAAGAGTGGGGCATATGGGATTTTTTTTTTGGGTCCAATTTCAGGTTCTGTTACTTGCATGTGTGGCTTTAACTAAGTTACTTAACCTCTCTGTGCTTCAGTGTTCTCATCTGTGAAAAGGGGATATTACTACCTGTTATTGTGAATGATTATAGATTAATTTGTGGTAGGTACATATCATAGAGGGTAGGCATAGTAGATATTTAATAAACATTACTATCATCACTATTATAAGCCATTTACATCTTTCAGAAGGGCTAAGACTGTGAAGACTTCATGAAATACTTCAATTATACTTACCATTACTAACATAAGAGCTTAATGCCCCTATCAATCTTTGCATGATCATGGGCTGTACTGAGGTTATTTCACACATTTAAGGAATGCCTCCAAATAAATTGAATGGTTCACCTAATTACCCAAGTCCTTTCACTCTAAGCAGAATTAATTCACTCTTCTAGAATGCCTTGGAGTCTGTGAATCCAAAAGAGGAGTCAATCTCAACAAAAAGCAGCCCAAACTTCCTGAAACTGAAACTAAAAATACTCCCCAAAGTCTTTAAAAGAATAAAGACTAATTCTGATGAGGTCTACCATGCACTATTAATTAAATAGGAATGCTTCTTCATCTGTACATTTGACCAACACACTTAGGAAGAGTAAGGAAGTTGTTCTTCCATGGACTTTTATGGCCCAGTTTTTTATTGTTTCCTTCTGCCCACTTGCTTTTGTGCCTTTTAATTTCTCCTTCTGAAGAGCTGGGTTTTCTTGTCAGACTAATGAATGGTAGAGTATAGGTTGGTAAACCTTCTTTGCCCTATGATATGAGGATCGTGATAATAATAACTGAAAACAGTAATCAAAATTCAGTTCTACCAAGTGAGCATTTTATACAGATGCTGTGCTAGGGTCTGCAGGGAACTCGAGGCTGGCCAAGTGTTGGTTTCGGTCTCAAAGCAATGAAAAGCGAAGAGGGCCAATTTCAGGAGAAATTGCATGAGCAAGACATGGGGGAGGCAGTGTGGATTTGTAAAATGCTCAGAGAATAGTACTGGAGGAAATAATTTCTTTAGGGAAGAAGAAATTCAGAAAAGGAAGGCAAGGGCCTGACTGCGAGGGCTTGGCTGTAATTATTTTGCATGCTATTTTCTATTTGATAATTGATCTAATGTAACAAGTGTCAGTTTTCATCTCACAAAACACTGAAATAGTGGCACTCAAATAAGATAAAGTCAGTGTTAAATAGCTTTTAGTATGTGTATTGTTAGTTTTCTCAGTATTAACTTGCTTGTCTGGCATATTATTATTTATTAATTAGTGATGAAAGTGCTCTAAAATTTATAATGAAAAGCTTCACAGATTGACAACTCAATTGTCAGTCATGTTCTTGTCTCCAAATTTTAAGTGCTTTTTCTTTTTGTACCATATGATTCATATCTGAAACTCTCCAACAAACCCAAAGTAGTTGTATTATGTCACATTATTTCACTTGAAGGGATCTAGAAGAAGTGATTGTGACCAAATTGAGCCCTGACTTTTACAATTAATACTTAGCTTTGGTAATTACTAAAAATTTCAGAGATGGCCATTCCATAGGCAAAATAAAATCTATACCAAAAAGGCAACATAAGTGGTAAACTTATAAATAGAACATGGCAGGTGACATATGGTTCCACAACTTAATCTTCATTGTTCAACTGCTTAGTGACTTTCCTTTCTTTCTTCTCTTAGGAATAGTAGTCCTGGGTTCTTGAACTCTTCCAGATACAGCTTCTGGCAGCTTTTGGAGTAGGTGACTTCATGCATCAGTGCTGTAATAACGCTTATCCAAAGAAGGCCAGAGCTAACACCATCATATCTGCAGTACCTTCCTGATGACCTCTATTTTTCCCTTTTACCTCAAGTCAGACAAAAATGTATGCTGAGAAATAGAACAAGATGTCTTCTACTAATGATCTTTGTAAGTGCAGTCAAAGCCCATCATCTTTCCTTTTATTTATGAACATATGTTTTTAACTATAAACTCTAGTATATAAGAACTAAAGCATTTTTCCCCCTTAAATCAACTCAGATCTGCCTGTGAGCTCTCCTCCTGCTTGGGTTGGCAGTACATTTAATCTTTTGTGTTATCTACCCTCTACTTCAAAGGCATTTTAGGCTGCACTGAAGTATCAAGGAGGTTCATCCTATCTTACAGATGATCTCTGTGATGCTTATTGTCCATGATCCTTCCAAGTCTAGCAACTGTACTGCCTTTGCTTCAGACTTGGGGACATGGAAATCATTCTTTTGGTCTATGGCTCAGGTTCCCTGAGTGACTACATAGCAATTAGTTGAGTTTAGCTACCTTCTCAGGTTATGGCTACAGAGCAGGGCTATTCTTGGGACAGGTATGCCTCTATTATCTATTATACTTCCCTTAACTGTGTTCTTAATGCATGGGTCTTCCCTCCTATCTTCCAAGACACTGGCATGATATCTTCAATGAAGTTAGTCTTCTGCTTTCTGTACAGCAAAATCTTGAATCAAAAGATCCAGAGGACCTAGCTACCTGAATAGTAATATGGAAAGAAAATGGAGGGGAAGACATATTAAATATTGGTAAATGATCTTGCCTCATTGTCACTGAAGGAAGTAAGATTCTTAGTGAGTCCTATACTCTCTTCTAATTTTTTTTACTTACTGGTTTCCTGACCTTCAATATTTTTCACACATCCTCACACATCATTTTAATTCTGCTTCAGATTTCTACTAAAAAGATCATTGTCATTTCTCCCCCTGAATACTTTTTTTTGAACAATCATAAGTACACTATAATGTTCTTAACTGCCCTGTTATGTGTGTGCACATGCAGTATATTATTAGGAAGGAATCAATTCGGCATTAGGTGGTCATAAACACATTTGGAGTCCATAAGAGGGGGTGAACTTTAGCAACCATTTTACTTCTTTCCTTTTTCTGTTGGAGTTAATCTTATTTGGTTTTCCAAGAGTTCTTTCTCTTCCTGGTCACTCCCATCCTGCCATAGTCCCAGCTCAGGTGATGCACAGAGATATCAAGGTCATGATAACTTCTGTTCTGTAGTGGAATATCTGCTATCAACTCTTATGGTTCCTGTAATAGTAGTCATTAGTTTCATCACAATACTGCATATGGTAGGATTACACTTCCCTAACAGCTCTGTAGTTTGGTACATCCATGTGACTTATTTTCTGGCCAGTGAAATGTGAGTTGAAGGGTTGCGTGTCACTTCTAGGGTAACTTTACCAGCTAGCCTGTTGTAAGAGGGACCTCCCTATAGTTTTAGTCCTTGGATGATCACAATGAACAGAATTCCAGTGTCAGTTTATGTTGAACATATAGAGGGAATAAGAAATAGGTATATACTGTATTTAGTCACTGAAATTTTGGGGTGGATCTTTACTGATGGTAAGCTGGAGCAAAGAAGTTAGTGGATGGTATATGATGATAGCCAGGACCAGACTTAATAGGGCTTTGCAGACTGAGTTGAATATTTGGTTATTATTTTAGGAGTTACAGAAATTCATTGAAAGATGGATATTTTAGCCTGGCTAGTGACACCACAGATTTGAGCTCATAGCTAGATTTAAATTCATTCATTTATTCAGTGTTCATATAGGAATTATATAACAAGGTATTGTATTAGCTGGATTTACTTTTTTAAAACTTTAATTTTATTGTTGTTGTATTACATCCATCCCCTTTTTGCTCCCCTCTGTCCCTCTCCCCACCCACCCATTCCTGCCAAAGTCAATCCCACTTGCTGTCCATGTCCATGGTTCCTTTATACTAGGTTCTTGTCTAAACTGCTCCCCTTCCTTGCCTCTTCCTCCCTGGAGTTACTTTTACAAAAATTAAAGGAAGGGAAATTATCTAAAACAAACTTAACTGTCTATAGCTTGCTTTGATGTGGCAGCCACACTGAAGGGCATGGGATAGGGTAGGGCCTATCTGAATTTGTTGGACTAAGCCAGGAGAGACAGTAGTAGGCCTTGTTTTTTACTAATATTCTCCCAGTGACAGGCTATATCCTAAAGTACAGATTCAATAAGCCAGAATAAGGCAGCAAGTTATAATTTATAAGTATCTCCATATATATTTTAAGTTCTACTAGCCTCAGACCAATTGCAAGCAGAAAGTACATTTAGATGTGGGTAGATAATAATGTTAACAGGTGAAGGCCACCAGTTTATTTATTTTTGTTATATAATTGATATATAACACTGTAAACTTTAAAGTATACAACTTAATGATTGATATATGTAGATACGCATATACATATATATATACATGCATATATATATATACACACATGTATGTGTGTGTGTGTATATATATATATATATATATATATATATATATATATAATATGATGAGGCCTTTTAAGATTATTCTCTTAGGAAATTGAAATAATTTTTTAAGAAGATTTTATTCATTATTTTTAGAGAGAAGGGAAGGGAGGGAGGAAGAAAGGGAGAGAAACATCAATGTAAGGTTGCCTTTCATCTGCCTCCTGCTGGGACCTGGGACCTGGCTACAGACCTGGCTTGCAACCTGGTTATGTGCCCTGACTGAGAATCGAACCAGTGACCTTTGGGTTTGCAGGCCGGCACCTATCCACTGAGCCACTAGCCAAGGCTTATTCTGTTAGTAACTTTTAAATATACAATACAGTATTGTTAAGTATAATATAATCAGGCTACCAGTTTATATTAAATAAAGTATATTGCCCAGGACTCATGCAAGTGCTCCTTGACATTTGGTCAGAGCTGAACCATATTTTAAAATAGTATGCACTCAACCTTTGAAGTTTTATGGTAGGAAGCAATTCCACATTGGCAGGAAGCGGAATTGAATGTCCTATAGATCATTTCCACATATGAGTTTCCATTGTACAAAACAAATCCATTTTCATTCCATTGATTTACCCTTCATTCTCTTCAAACTCTAAAGCAGAAAGGATGAAAGTTTTCTTTCATCTATTACATAGATTTAACTCAGTAAATTTTCATTAAGTCCTAAACACCAAACTTCCTAAAAATAGTTGAAAAATATAGCATGTACATATCACATCTATTAATAGTTTTTCAAATTTTAAATTATGTAGCTCTTGTAGAATATAACTATGAGAAAGGTTAGCCTTCATCCCCACAGCAAAGACAGAGCCAGAGAGGTTGTTCTCCTTAATAATCCTGAGATCCATGGGTTAGAGCCTAGGAAAGGATCAGGGGAGCTGATCCTAGAGGAGCCAAATCTGAAATAAAACAACTCTTTGGAGGAGTGCCTGGATGTGAAGACTTGTGTTAAGCTCTAGACTCAAGCAATCAGCCTGTGTTCACTTTATACTAAGTCTGGTATTTGATATTCTGAATTGATGATAAATTCCTCTAAGGAAACTCCAGGGAGATTGGGCCTGGCAAAGTGAAGGCATGTTTATAGTTCCCATTCTTTTACCTTTATTTTATTACACTTCACTCCATTGTTTCTTCCCATCAAGTGTTCTTATTTCTTGCCTTCCGTTTTCCCCATCAAATATAAAGGAATGGCTGTATTGCCTTTATTCATTCAATTTCCATCTTCTGAAATGATGACTCTCCTTGTCTTCTAACCAGACCAGAAGTCTCCTAGTAGTATAGCAGATAGATTCCAAATTTTATAGATTACCAATTTCCTGAGTAGTCACATCACTTAATTAAAATCACATCATTTAGGTCCTGGCTGGTGGCAGAGTGGATAAAGCACTGGCCTGAGAACCCAAAGGTTGCTGGTTCAATTCCCAGCCAGGGCACATAACCAGGTTGCAAGCCAGGTCTCCAACCATGTCTGTAGCTGGAGGCAGGTAAAAGGCAACCATACATTGATGTCTCTCTCTCCCTCTGCCTCTCTCCCTTCCCCTCTCTCTAAAAATAATAAATAAAATATTTTAAAAAATAAAATAAAATCACATCACTTAATAAAATAATAGTAATGATAACATATTTTTCAGGGGATAGGTGATTTCCATACCTATTTTTAACTGTCACTTAAGAGCACTGATATAATTTATTATAAGTAGAGAAATATCTTAGACTTACAAAAAGTATGGCTTAGAAAAATCTGAAGATAAACTCTTAGTTTTATAAGATATTTAGGTTTTAATGTATTAGGGCATATCTACAATGACTACTGAATTGATAAATAATTAAATCATCTGTTTTAACATTTACTGTAATCCTTTCTAGCTTATATCAATAAGTTCCATGATGTTATTGACTTACATTAAGCAAAATGTTAGCCTGTTGACCAATACTGGAAAAATTAGATTTTCTTAAAATTCCTGATGATATGGATTTAGGGATGTGAAAATATGAAATTAATTTGGTTCTTTTAAATAAGAAGACAGATATTTGGTTATTTGAAATTCCTCAAACATATTTTAAAAATAATATACATTCATATAGTAAGTTAAATAATACTAAGAAGCAAATATAAAAGTGGAAAATACAAATCATCAATGAACCTAATCTTTAAGAAATCTACTGGTAAATTATAGTGTTTCTAGCTTTTAAAAGCTTAGTTAATAGATGGTAGACATAAAATATTTGCTATTTTGTCCTTAAGTTCATGGAAATAAAGGTAAATGCAGATATTTATAAAATTTTAAAGTTATGAAAATGTGAGAGTATTTTAATGATTTTTAATATAAGTTTTTGCTTTGATAGGTTATAGTAAAAAGTCTAGCTTCTAGGTTGAGTTGCAAAGTTTTAATTTTTACCATTATATCTAGAGGCAAAATCATTAATTATGACCTTGAGGATGATTGATTTAAAAATATTTTGAAGCTATTTGGAGAAACTTTTTAGCACAAGCAAAAACATATGCTCTAGTTAGAATTAGAAACACAGTAATTTTTCTCTTAAAATTTTCAGTGAATTTTAAGTGTTAGAGAAACATGTCAGATTGACATGATATTAACTCAGAAGACATTGTAAACACTGATAAGTACAGAGAAAGTCTATCTGCTTTAAGCACACTCAGAAATAAAATTTAAAACTTATAAAGCTCAAAACACAAAAGGAGGAAGCATATCAAGAAAAGATATTCAGCAACCAGCAGAGACTGTGGCTAGTCAATTATACAAAATATCATATAAAATATTAGCAACTGCATACACATTGGTAATAAACCACATATATTCTTCTGACTTGTGGAGTTTCAGAATTTTTTCTTGTACAGTTTTGAGTGATTTATCCTGTACACACACACATATATACATATGCTGGAGGTGGTTTACAAACAAATGACAAGTATTAACATCATCATCTCCAAGAAAGTTAACATTAGTGACCAAGTACAAATTCATTTAGATTCATGTACACATGTCTATAGAATTTTGTCATTTAAGTGAATCATATAGAGTTCAACCCCATGGCATAAGTTAAGGTTACTCAAAATCCAAACCAGGTTGCTAAAGTGAGTCCCCAGAATCGTATTTGCTGAATACCCCCTTCAACTATATGGGACAAGACACTTTGCAGAAGTATGTTTCTAAGAGTTTCTGATTTCTTTGATGCTGGCCTTGTCTGCTAGACCTTGTATCCATGTTGGTTCCAGAACTAAGGGGAGAGATTCACTCTCTCACTCACCACACACTTACAAAATAATTTATTTAGCAAATATGATTGAATGAACGAATAAATGAAGAAAATAAACTCTTTTGATTATAGCAGAATCATGCATATGAAGCGATATGCTGTGCACAGCCAGGAGTAAACTTTGTGAAAGATATGGATCTGTTCAAGAATTTTTTCAAAAGTAGTTTTGAGAAAATTTTAAAGGCAACTGGACAAATTGGTAGTAAACACAGTACAGAGAGCAGTTGTGTATAGGGAAATGGGCAGGATAATTTGCTAAGCATTAATTATACTCTAGTCAAGAGAAAAAGTTCTAGAAATTCAGATTACAAGAAGAGCAGTGGCAGAGGGTAGAGGTTTATTTTTGCAACCCTACTGCAATTCACCCTTCATTTGGATCAAGATTGGGTTGGATTCTACATGTAACCCAGCTGTGTCTCCACCCACTAGGGGAAAAAGCAAGTCAAGATAATCATCCTGCTAATTTGTCTAAAAAAGACTAAATTGCAGAACAGCATTCTCATTTCCCCCTGAATTATCCAGGTAGGGGGTCCAGCATGATCAAGTCTCTGAGGGAATCTTCCCTTCTCGCCACTTTGCATCTGTGTGTGCATATTCTGCCCCACCTCATTTCTGCAGCTAAAAATTGCCTACCGCTACACACTTTGAATTCTGTACCTTTGCAGTTTGGCTGTGGTCACTAGATGTGGGTCTGAGAAGTTCTATATCTCAGACACATGCACACCCAAAACCATAAAATGGAGATCCATTATCATAATAATTCTGCTTTGATATACTCCATATTTTGTAAGTGCCAAATGAAGAGCAGAGGTTTCTATAAGATAGGCCAAGGTTTGTGGAGGCTTCATTTAATATTGTTTTGCTAAGTAGATTCCATGCTCTTTGATGGGAAAAACTATGCCACACATTTTTCATTGTAACCTTCATAATACTTCATCTGGTACTAGTCACATAACTGTTTTTAATATTTATTTATTAAAAAAAGATTTAAATTATTATTTTCAGAGAGAAGGGCAGGGAGGGAGGAAGAAATGGAGAGAAGCATCAACGTATGGTGGCCTTTCACTTGCTTCCAGCTAAGGACCTGGCTGGAGACCTGACTTGCAACCTGGTTATGTGCCCTGACTTGGGAATCAAATCAGCAACCTTTGGGTTTGCAGGCTGGTGCAGATCCACTGAGCCACACCAGCCAGGGCACATAGCTGTTTTTTAAATAAAGTAGTTCTAAAATGGACATTTCAGTTTAGTGCTTCTTTAATGTGGTGTAAGTCTTTGATGTAGTTTTGTAGAGTGCCTAACATGTGTGAAGGTGCTGCAGGGATGTTGGCATGTTGTCTTAATCCATTTCGGCTGCTCTAACAAAGTATTACAGACTGGGTGGCTTATATACAACAGAAATTTATTTCTCATACTTCTAGAGGCTGGAAGTATAAGATCAGGGTAGTGCCACATGGTTGAGTCATGGTTGAGGGCACTTTTCTGGTTTGCTGTGCCCTCATAGAATGAAAGGGCCTTAGGAGCTCTGTGGGGTCTCTTTTATAGGGGCACTAATTTCATTCATGAAGGTTCTACCCTCATCACCTTAGCACTGCATTTAAGGGGAGGAGGTACAATCTTTTAATATATACCACATGTATTGTAGGAAACTACTTCATTTATCCTAACATCTACATTCTGTGTTGAGGACAGCAAAGACAGAACCAAGCCAAGATGTGGGGCTTCTTGGGCGGTTTTAATAATTTAGTGGTTCTTTAAACTGTTATTGTTTGAATAGTTCTTCAACATTTACTTTGAGAAGTTACTGAATAAGATGTGAGAAGAAAAATGAAAAAGAACCAGTTGTGACATGTCTTAGCTCTTTTACAATAATAACTAGAAAGTCAATTTTGGCCTAAAACTTGCATTTTCCTCTTAAAAAATACATAAAAAACAAAAATCAAAGCACCTGTGGTCAATTAAATGTAGCTTCCTTAGAAGGAAGTGTCAGTAAGCCATTACCATGTCTGACCTACTCTAACTTCTCACTGTAACTTCTGGCTACAAAAACCAGCATGGACTGAATTGGTGGAAGAAAGTTCTGGAGTCCCAAGCAGTTCTCCTTAAAGAATCCACACATGAACTTAGAATCACTCCCTTTGAGCTCCAGCACTGGGGTGGCATCTTGAAAGGGAGAAAATGAAGACTGGTATCAAGGCAGGGGCTAGAGAACAACTTTATTCAAGAAAAAAAGTCAGGCAGAGGACATTGTCCTTTTTCTGAGCCTTCCCACCACAGAGCCACAGAGCCAGCAGGTGGCGGATGTCATATCTGAGACTCCATCAACAAGGCTAACACTGTTTGCCCCAATCTGGAGACCCCCAGAGACTCCATCTTACCCCACTTATGTACCCCCTCCCCCCCAATAATTAACTGTGACTTTTCCATAAAAATGGCTGGTCTTGGCTTCTGGTTCTTAATTTCCTAAATCCTATCAAACAAGCAATAGTCAGCCCAGGAACTCCCCCAGCCCCTGTATCTCTTGCTAAGTGACCCCAAGCCTGGTACTAGTGGCCTTAGTGAATTCCTCCCATTGACCTTGCAAAATCAGTCAAGGCTCAACTATAAGAGGAGAGTATATTCAGCCCACATGAAGGACATATCTCAAGTACCTAGCTCAGGTGATAGGAGAGGCTGTGCCACTGGACCCTACAGAACACCCACTACATTAGGCTATACTAGCAAGATAGGGAGTCATAGAGCTCTACTTAATACATATAAACAAACACAGGAAGGCTGCCAAAATGAGAAGACAAAGAAACATGGCTCAAATGAAAGAATAGATCAAAACTCCAGAAAAAGAACTAAACAAAATGGAGATAAGCAATATATTAGATGTAGAGTTCAAAATACTGGTTATAAGGATGTTCAAGGAGCTGAGTGAGGACCTCAACAGCATAAAAAAAATTCAATCAGAAACAAAGAATTCATTAACTGAAATAAAGAACAACTTATATGGTAACAACAATAGAGTGAATGAAGCCAAGAATCAAATCAATGATTTGGGACATAAGGAAGCAGAAAACAACCAATCAGAACAACAAGAAGAAAAATGAATCCAAAAAAGTGAGGATAGTAATAGGAGCCTTGGGGACAATTTCAAGCATTCCAACATTTGCATCACAGGAGTGCCAGAAAAAGAAGAGAAAAGGCAAGAAATTAGAAATCTATTTGAAAAAAATAATCAAAGAAAATTTCCCTAATTTGGTGAAGGAAATAGATATGCAAGTCCAGGAAACACAGAGAGTTCTAAACAAGATGGATGAAAAGAGACCCACTCCAAGACACATCATAATTAAAATGCCAGAGGTTAAAGATAAAAAGAGAATCTTAAAAGCAGCAAGAAAAAATAAGTTAGTGACCTACCAGGAAGTTCTCATAAGACTGTCAGCTGATTCTCAAAAGAAACTTTGCAGACTAGAAGGCCCTGGCAAGAAATATTCAAAGTGATGAAAAGCAGGGACCTAAAGCCAAGATTGCTCTACCCCACAAAGCTGTCATTTAGAAAGGAAGGGCAGATAAAGGGCTTTTCTGATAAGAAAATACTAAAGGAGTCCATCATCATTAAACCATTATTGTATGAAATGTTAAAGGGACTTTTTAATAAAAAGAAAAAGATCAAAACTATGAACAAAACTGGCAATAAATATCTATCTATCAACAACTGAATCTAAAAAATAATTAAAGAAACAAGAACACAAGCAGAATTGTGGATACTGAGAGTATTTTGATGGTTGCCAGATGGGAGGAGGGTGTAGGATAATGGTAAAGATGTGAAGCAATTAGGAAGTATAGCTAGGTAGTTACAGAATAGCCATAGGGATGTAAAGTACAGTGTAGGAAACGGAGTTGTCAAAAGACTTATATGCATGACCATGACCATGAACATGAACAACGGTGGGGGATTGCCTGAAGGAGTGGGGAGCGCTGGGTAGAGGGGGGCCAAGGGGGAAAAATTGGGACAACTGCAACAGAATAATCAATAAAATATAATTAAAAATAAAATATATGTTGGGCTGCATCTAAAGTCTCCCCTCAAATTTGAAGATGGCCTTTTGGAGGTCTCCAGTAGAGAGGTAAAATTTGAACAGCTTAGATTATTATAATTTTTTTCTTTCTGAGCTATGCTTAGTGAAAGACTGATTTATTGAAGAGCTTATTCTAGACAATTCTCCATAGCTTGGGAAGCTATGGCATTATACAGAGTCCTTGGGCTTCTAAAGGTTATAGTCTCAGCAACATGCAACCATAGCCACAAAGTTGCATTTAGCTTTCTTTATAAAAATTTATATTGTTAATGCTTAATCATAATTATGGTATTAAAATGTATTGGTATAAATCTACATTAGCATCCTCTGGGATTTAGAAGCAATTACATTTTAAAATGGAATTGTGGTCCACACATAAATAGTAAAGATCTTTAAAGTAAATTAAACAGAGGATCTAATTACAAATCCATTTAATTTACAGACAGAGAGAATTAACCTTTGGTTCATTGGTAAATAAATATGAAGAGAAACAATAATCCACAATTTAATAACATGAACAAAGTGTTTCTTATAAGCTTCAGGGTTGATCTTTGATCATAGTTTCCATATCACTTCACCTTTTGAATTTTAAAAGGTTTGAGAAGAAATTAGTATGTGGAGATAAAAGAATGAGTTCTAAGTTAGATTGTGGTTACTCCTCCTTATTTATTATGTCTGGAAATTATTATCTTAACAGGGGATTGATACTACAAAAGGTGAATTTAGAAGCAAATTTTAGAAAACTAAGATTCACCAAATGTGACTGTTGAGTTTTGGGTATGAGAATTCAATATACTATAAAACTGGCTTCCCCATTTTACTGTCATTCCCTTTTATCCCTAAACTAATATTATACTGTAGTTAGGTTAAAACTGAACAAGTTGAAATTAACCAGAAAGTTATGAACCCTTTCACTAGCTAATAACTCATTAAATAATGGAAATGCATTTAATAAAAAAGAATGAAGAAAAAAGATTCCTCCTTTATGCCATGAAATAGTAGTGAAAGCAAAATGAGTGATACAGATATATACTTGAATTGGTTTCCTTTACTGATTATTTTCATTATGTCCATATGGAATGAAGGTGCAACTATAGACTTGTGGATTGACAGATTTTATTTAAAGTTTCCCACAAATATGCTACTTGGCATTGCTACATCTGTCAGTGGGATAAAAATGCTATGTTATTTTTGCAATGAGTATCAGAGGTTCCCTTAAAATTTGGGGACAATTTTTGGAGGAATCCAATATTCCTTTGATTTTTTATTGCTTCATAATAAAACAATAGCTATTTTACTGTCCCAGCGCATTCAGTGGACTTAGATGGCAATTCTGTTCTATGTGATCTGGTCTAGAACTGCACTCATCTGGGAACTTCGCTGAACAGATATGTCTTGTATGGCACACTGACATGATAGGCAGAGGTGATGGCTGGAAAGCTGGTCTCAGTTGGAATATTGGGATGACTGGGCATCTATTTTCCCAAGTGGACTCACAATCTCTTATACTCCATGTGGTCTCTGTATGTAGTTGCTCCATCAAGATAGCTGGACTTACTCAGTGGATTAAGGCTCCTAAAAAGTACAAAAGTAGAAATTTCCCAGTGTTCTTAGGGCAATATCATTCTGTTATATTTTTGTGGTTAAAATGAGCCACAGAACCAGCCCATTTTTACTGTGGAAAGGGAGTACACAAGGGAGTTATTGAGAACCATAATTAAAGACTAGTTACCACATTCATTCAAAAACCTCTTTATGACTATACCATGTTTACAATGGGCCACCAATCTTGATTTGAGGCATTCATTTAGTCTGGCTAAACTGTGAAAGTGTTTATGTAACATAGATTATGAGTATGGCCAGCTATTTTAACAGTGTATCATGTGCATCAATCAGGTTATAGTCAGGAAATCGAGTGACCAATAGTAGTGTTATGAGCTGAATTGTGCCCCCATGCCCCCAACTCATAAATTGAAGTCTTAATCCCTGGCAATGTGACTGTATTTGGAGATAGGGCCTTTAAAGAGATGATTAGGTTAAAATGAGGCCACTATGGTAGGCCCTCATCCAATATGACTGATGTCCTGATAAGAAGAGAAAATTTGGACACACAGGAGATACACCAGAGATGCTCATATACAAAGAAAACATCATGTGAAGAGTCAAAAACAGGATAGCCATCTATGGCCGAGGAGAAGGGCCTTGGAGGAACCAATCTTGTTGGCCTCTTGATCTTGGACTTCCAACCTCCAGAACTGGGAGAAAGTGCATCCTGTTTTTAGGCCACCTAGCCTGTGATATTTTGTTATGGAAACCTATAGAACTTAATAAAGATATCAAGGGAACAAGGAACTTTCTATAGAAATTAGAACTTACACAAATATGAGACAGGTGGAGAAGTGGAGGGATGGAGGAAAAGAATCAAAGGATCAGGAAAAGTTACTACACGCAATAACTTGGAACAGGGGTTCTCAAAGTAGTGTCTGGGGACATATTGGCATTCCTGAGACCTTTTCAGAGATATCAAAGGCCCTTTCAGGATGTCTACAAGGTCCAGAATGCTTCAATAATAATAGCAAGATTTATATTCCTTTTTCCTTCTAGTCTCTCATGAGTACATGGTGGGGAATTTCAGATGTTACTCTTAGGCATAAGACCTGGGCTCTGGAAATTCAGGTCTAATTTTAGCAAGACCCCAATAAATCTGCTGTTTCCTTAGTAACTTCTGGCACCAGTGACTGCCTATGTCCTTCAAAGATATCTTTGCTGACAAGAATTTAGTAATTTCTCTGTTCCCAGAGCCAACTCCCCTATGGGACCATCTGCAGAAAGTCCTGCCAACTTCTGCACCCCTTAAAAGCCCCCTTTGCTGCTACTGGGGGCTGACACCACTTTGATCTCAGCCTGCTTGTTTGCAGCTGGCCAAATAAATCTCACAAGCTCATTGCCTGTTTTTTTGTCATTTCTCCTCTCACTCTGCCAAGCCTAACAGTTACATGACTTGAAATTATACATTGAGATGGAATATGCATGCACTTTATTTTAATTAATGATATTGATAGATATAATCCATATATATTAAATCCCTTTAGGGTCTTCAATAGTTTTTAAGAGTATAAAAGAGTTCAAAGACCAAACAGTGCAAAATTTCATACTTGAAGCTTTGGTGAAAATATGTTGATTTTGTAGGATTATCTGAAGAGCTGTGTGTCTGGTCACTGGAATGGAATTGTAGAAGGATGCCTCACAGAGGCTTGTGAAAGCTGTTCCTTCCAATGGAACTTCAGTGAAGCATTTGGTGGTTGGGTTGGGACCTCCCATGAATGGGCAGACTAGGAGTCAGGAAGACCAGCAAGAACCTATAGATCTCTAGATGTCTTAACCTCTGTCACTATCTGGCTGCCATGCTCATTGAAAGTAATGGCCTCTGCTTCACTCTGCCTACCTTTTTTTTTTTTTTTGCAAATTTCTTTGCAAATTAGTGTACTTCTCAATCACTTTGCTCTTTAGTAAAGAGTAATATATATCTCATCTATTGACTAAACCATTTCACATTTATTTGTTCCATTCTAAAGAAAATTTTGGTGGGCTTTCATAACACTTGGAACACTTTTAAAGGATGTTTGAAAAAGCTTTGAGTTTGCTGTATGGTTTGGTCTTTAAGGAGGCTGTTTTCAAATGAGTTTATGTTCTCTAATTTGAAATGAGTTTCAAAGATATTTGATATTCATATAAATATTACAAAATTAAGTGATTTACTGAAAAGATGTGAATTACAGAACTGCTAATTTTCATCTTGAAATCTTATAGCTGTATTTTGTTATGAGAAATATTATGTATGTAAGCATGTGTATGTTGCCTGTGTGTGTATTTATGTTTCTGTTTACTTGTATTGGCATAAGGGAAATTACCTGTTATGAGGAAATTTATATCCTCATGCTCTGAACAAAATGATAAATAAAAACAATAATGACAGACAGAGGACAAAATAGGATTTTAGTATTAACAGTGGCTTAGTTAATGTAGTTTAAGTTCTGTTAGCCAAGTGACCTCACTAGTACTAAACTCCAGAATTATGCAATCTTACACAGACATATGCAATATTGGACCAAGGTAGACATACTGCCTTTACCCCCACTATGAGCTGGTCATACAGGAATCTCTGCTGTCTCTGGGCAAGCTGCTTCCTATAAAGGAAGAAAGACAAAATTGGGCTAAGCATGACTAGTTTATTATTCCCAAATTCACCTATATAATAACTCTTTCCACCTCCCCTGAGGTGGAATGATTTAAAATGTGACAATAAGGCAGGAGTTATACTGAGTGAGCTGTCCTATTAAAAAGGGGAATCAATTTTATCCCTAATATTGTCAGACTAAGAAGATTATAGATGTAGAAATGACTAAACTAATAGCTTTAGTCTATACTCTGTCTGATTCCTTTAATCCCTGACTTTATTGGCAGCTAATATGTGATAAAAATTCAGTAGGGTAGCAGGTATATGTATTTTATTTTTATTTTTAAGATTTAAAATCATATTTTATTGATTACACTATTACAATTGTACTGATATTTCCCCCCTTATTCACCCTCAATCTAATTCCCCCAACTCCCTCAGGCAATCTCTCCCACCATTGTTCATGTCCATGGGTCATACATATAATTCTTTGGCTACTCCATTTCCTATCTGTACTTTACATCCCCATGGCTATTCTCTACCTACCTATTTGTACCTCTTAATCCTCTCACTTCTTCATCCATTCCCCCACACAGCCTCTCGCTATCCGGCAACCATCAGAATGCCCTATGTGGCCATGATTTTGTCTCTGTTCTCCTTGTTTGCTTAGTTTGTTTTTTAGATTCAGTTGTTGATAGATATGTATTTATTTGCCATTTTTTTGTTCATAGTTTTAATCTTTTTCTTTTTCTTAAGTGAGTCCCTTTAACATTTCATAAAATAATGGTTTGGTGATGATGAACTCTTTTATTTTTTCTTATTTGGGAAGCACTTTATCTGTCCTCCAATTTTAAATGATAGCTTTGCTGGGTAGATCAATCTTGGCTGTAGATCTCTGGATTTCATGACTTTGAATACTTCTTGCCAGTGCCTTCTAGCCTGCAAAAGTTTCTTTTGAGAAATCAGCTGACAGCCTTATGAGAACTTCTTTGTGGGTAACTAACTGCTTTTCTCTTGTGGCTTTTAAACTTCTCTCTTTAGCTTTAACCTTAGGCACTTTAATTATGTTGTGTCTTGGAATGGGCTTCTTTGCATCCATCTTGTTTGGGACTCTCTGAGCTTCCTGGTCTTACATGTCTATTTCCTTCACCAAATTAGGGAAGTTTTCTTTCATTACTGTTTTCAAATAGACTTCCAATTTCTTGCCCTTTTTCTTCTCCTTCTGGCACCCCTATGATGTGAATGTTGGAATGCTTGAAGTTCTTGAAACTACTGAGACTATCCTCACTTTTTTTGATTCTCTTTTTTTCTTATTGTTCTGATTGTTGCTTTCTGCTTCCTTATGTTCCAAATGAGTAATTTGATTCTTGGCCTCATCAGTGTATAGTTGTTTCCCTGAAAATTGTTCTTTCTTTCAATTCATGTATCCCTCATTTGTGACTAGATATTTTTTATGCTGTTGAGATCCTCACTCAGTTCCTTGAGCTTTCTTATAACCAGTGTTTAGAAGTCTGCATCTGATAGATTGTTTATCTCCATTTTGTTTAGTTCTTTTTCTGGAGTTTTGATCTATTCTTTCATTTGGGTCATGTTTCTTTGTCTCCTCATTTTGGCAGCCTCCCTGTATTTGTTTCTATGTATTAGGTAGAGCTGCTATGATTCCCTGTCTTGCTAGTATAGCCTAATGTAGTAGGTGTTCTATTGGGTCCAGTGGCACCTGATCTAGGTACTTGAGGTGTGCCCTTTGTGTGGGCTGAGTACTCTCCTCTTGTAGTTAAGCCTTGTTTGCTGTTGGTAGATCAATGGGAGAAATATACCCAGACTAGTCAGGGACACGGACTGGCTATGACCACTGACCACCAACCTCCATCAGCTGTGCAGGGGCAGGGTGGTGGTATACTGATGTGATCTCTAGCTTCCCACTGGGTGTGCAGTTTCTGGGGTTTACTGGGTGGTTCAGGGCAAGGCCAGTCCCTACCTGGGTTCTACTCAGTAGCCTGGGGCTACTCTGCCTGTGCTATAAAGCAGTCTGAGATGCTGCTACTTGTTCTGGGCTTGGAGATTGCCAGGTGAAGCCAAGTTGTGAATGTAGGCTGGCTACTGCTGGTGCCAGGCCTGGAGCTCCCTGAAGCCAACTGTTGCTTGTTTGATAGAATTTAGGAAGTTGTCAATCATAAACCAAGGCCAGCCATTTATAAGGAAAATCAACTTGGGTGAGCTCATAAGTTGGGTGGGGTGGAGTCTCTGGCGATCTGTAAGGTGGGTCAAACAGTGTTAGCCAGGTTGGTGGAGTCAAACATGGCACCAGCTTGCCAACTCTGTGGCTCTGAGGAGGGATGGTTCAGGTAAAGGAAAATGGCTTCTGTTGGACTAGATGCTAAACCCTTTAGTTTCTCCCTGTATACTACAGGTGTCTTTCAAGCTGCTACTCCTGTGATGGAGCTCAGAGAGAGTAAGTCTGAGTAGGTGAGTCCATGTGCAGGTTCTTTAAGAGGAATTGCTTGGAGCTCCAGCAGTTTCTTCTACTGACTCAATATCCATTTGTTTGCAGCTAGAAGTTATGGATACTTATCTTGATGACACTGAAAGCCTGAGCTGGGGGCCTGGTATGGGGCTGTGATTCATCCCTCCCGAGATACCCCTTCTGAAGTTTTACCCACCACACGTGGTTGTGGGACCAGCCTGTTCCAAGTCTTAGCCCCTCCTTCCAGTCTGGCTAAATGTGGTTTCTTTATTTCTGTAGTTGTCAGACTTCTATTCAACTCAATTCCTGACAGTTCTGAGTGATGGCTGTTCTATATTTTAGCTATGACTTTGATGTGGTTGTGCAAGGAGGCAAGTCATGTCTGCCTACACCGCCATTTTGACCAGAAACTTTGGCATGTATATTTTTAAGTTCCTAAATCTAAAATATCCCCTTGTCTACTTAATACTTTTTGTTAGGAACCACTGGCTTAGATTCCAAATGTGTTAACACATGCTCTGCCAAGGCATTCATGTATTTTTGAGTTCCATTGCTCATTTGGTTCAGATTCAGGGCTTCATGGACCCTGCGGATTTGTTTATGTTCTGCTATTCTTGTCTTGGAGTTTCATCCATGCTTCAAGAATGCTGCTGTCCATATGATAACCAAGCTCAAAGAATGCAAATGAAGCAAGAACCTGCTTGTAAGAGGGTAGCTGTCATTGTGGCTGGCTCAGGTTGGGAACAGAGGAGATGGCAACTAGAGCACTGAAACTTTAGGACAGCATCTTGAAACTCTGGGCTGCCACTGAAGCAAAGAATTTATCTAGAAAGGATTGGAGAAAAGCAAGGAGGAAAAGGATGAAATGCCACAGGCATATGGGAAGGACATCTGTTTAGCAAACATTTGTGTGTGTGTAGTGATGAGGTTCTTCAGTGTAGTTCAGGGCTCACATACTGACTGATCATTTGAAAAAAATTGAGTTTTTTGGCATACACTCTTCCTCTTGCTACTGCCCCTCTCTGGCATTTGATTTTTCTTTTTACACTAGGCTGTAGCCCATATTGATGTTATCCATGTGGGCCAGAAAGCATTTGAGTTTGTTGCTCCAGGTCTGACTTGAACTTGATGGTGCATTGAAAAAACAAAGCAAAACAAAACAAAACTAGAATCCAAACTCTTGATCCTCAATCTACAACTTCTCTGGCTTCCTTGGGGAATGATCCTTAATTCCTCGTTGTTCTGTTTAGTTCCTTCCTTCACCTCAATATGATCCTAAAATACCTTAGCAGTAGAAGTCAAGCCAATTACCAATTAGAATGGCACTATGGCTTTTAAATTTAAAGGGTAATTATGCCCCCAGTAACACAGATGTGACTGTATTTGAAGAGAGAGCTTTTAAAAAAGGCGATTACATTAAAATGAAGTTGTTAGGTGGGGCTCATCCAATCTTATTGGTGTCCCCATAAGAAGAGGCAATTTGGACATACAGAGAGATACAGAGGGTGTGTTCCCACTGAGTAAGGACCCTGCGAGGACACAGTGAGAAGGTGATTGTCTACAAGTCAAAGGTAGAAGCCTCATAAGAAATCAACCCTGCTGGCACCTTGATCATGAACTTTCATTACTCAGAACAGTGAAAAAAAATATTGGTTTAAGCCATCTAGTCCTTGGTATTTTGTTATGGAAAGCCTAGTGATACAGGCCATTTGTATAGGAACTTGTCTCTGCATATACACTGGGGGAAGGGGAAAAGGATTCTACCATCTTTTATACTTTTTTTCCTCAAAAAGCCTTACATAACAGTATTTCCATTTATAGCAAACATCCTGTCTTATTTTTTTTAGCACATGTCACTAGGCAGACCACATTCTATGTCCCCCTTCTCCAGAGCCTCATTTTTAAAATGACTGATTTACTGTGATATACAACTACTAAAGACAATCTAGTACCATTCATTGGCCTATTTGCCTCTCAAACCAAACGGCCCAGATATAGTGCAGGTCCGAGGGATCCAAAAATATAATCTAGGTAAAAATTAATCTAGGTCACTCTGCCTCCTTATTTCATTTCTTTTTCCCTGGAGGCTCCTGTGCCCATATTGTGTCCAAAACGATGTGGAGATTTAGATATCGTCACAGGGAAATGGTAGAAGCTGAGCCTGCACAGGGAAACTCCAGGGAGAGCTGAACAAATGGATAATAACTTTGATCGATGCAGACAGGCATCTGGACACTCAGGTAACATAGCCCTGTCTGCTGTTTGCTGCTCTGCCTCAGATTTGTAGGTGAAAATAATATACTTGTTGATTTTAAAACTATACTTCTTATTTCAACGTAGCTTTTCAGTTCCTTCATCTCCAGACCTTCCTTGTGATTACTTATTCACTTACAAATACTTTTTTTAAACTTAATTTATTGTTGCATTATATTACATTTATCCCCCCACCCCCACCACTCTCCCCTGCCCACCCTCCCTATCCTCTCTCTCACAGTCGGTCCTACATGTTGTTCATGTCCATGGGTCACTTATACTAGTTCCTTGACTAAACTGTTCCCTTCTTTGCCTCTTTCTCCCCCTCTCCCCTCCCCTCTGCACACTTGTTTCCATGCTTCTGATTCTATTTTGCTTGGTTGTTTTGTTCATTAGTCTCCAGTATTGGGTGAGATCATATGGTATTTGTCTTTCACTGACTGGGACAAACCCTTTTTAAGCCTTGTGTTGTTCTTGGCATTGAAGATAGCAAAATGTATGAGACATAAGACCTGCCCTCAAGAAATTATGATCTAGAAGGAGGGGACTGACAAGGAAATGCATAACTGCATCTGTATAAGTAGTCCTCAGCTTACACAGTTGAACTCTGTAAGCACCAGCCAAGGGATGACCATATGGCATTCTTTGTAGGGAATGTTGTCGCTGTCCTCTATACCAAGGCCACTCTGAATGCAGTTGAGGAGAACCTTCCTTTGGGGAAGTTGTTTGGGGAACAACAGTGATTTCTCCCCCTCTTTTTTCTTTCATTGAAAGGAATCCCAGAATAAATTTGGTATCATAATTTTAGCACATGGGATGTGTGGGCTGGCATCTGAGAACTTCTCCTTTGCCTCCCTCCCCCACCGCCCTCGCCCCTGAAAATACATGTACAGGACAACATACAGGACGTCAGAAGAAGGAACAATAGAAAGACTCTCCTCATCATCAGAACTGTGGTGTAAGAAGTCAGTCATGTGTGGGGTGGAGTGGGTCAATCTAAGTGAGGCACACTGGGTGGGGGCAGGGTTGTTCTAAGCGGGAGAGAAGGAGCCAGGCCCTTGGCAGACCTGGTTCCTCATGTAAGATGAAAGACCCAGAAAGTTGAGCCAAGGGGCTTAAGTCCTGACTCAGGGTTCTTCCTCCACTTCTTCTTCTGCCCCATTTTCCACCTGAACACAGTTTCTGAAGCTTTGAAACCCTTGCAAGAACCCCTTTGGTAAAGGACTGTTTAAATCAGAGGCTAGTATGTGTTTCTTTCAGAAAAATGCCATGGCATCATTACCAATGGAGGAGGGGTGTTGTCCCCATTCCATGATGAGTGGCCACCTGTTCTGTGGGTTCCCAGACAGTGAGGCACATCTTCCCACAACCCATGAACAGCGAAGAAAACAAGGTCTATCCACCCATGAAAATCATTCACGGAAAAGTTAGGGAGGTAGGAAAACCAAAGGGGCATCTTTCATGGGCCAGGACCCTGTGGCTTGAATAGAATTGAATATCTCCACATGATAACTAGCTTCTTATTGCTACTTCCCGAGCCTATCCCATGTGCACTAACTTCACACATTTTGCTGTTTGTACTTAACACGTGTGCTGCTGTTGGCTTACTATTCCTGTGAATAAACTCGTGGAGAAATCCCAAATAAAGGTGCTGTTAGGGTGGCCTTGGCTGCCTCAGGGTAAACCTTGTTGGCTGTCCACCAGTGCAGCCCTTCCTGGAGCTGGAGGGACTCTCTCTTGGGAGGGTGGCTCTTCCCAATCTTGTGGCCACCTCCTGGGTTATTCTTGCACTTGGGGGGTTCTGCCACAGCAGAACTTGCCCAAGGAGATCATCCTTAATTTGTGTTTTTTCTCACGCAAACTTGAAAAAACTGCAAATTTGTCATGTTATCTGGAAGAGCACACCAATTGGCGTTTCTGGATACCAGGGCTGGTAGGTAGCCAGTGTGTTATTTTCTATATTTTTTTTGGTGAAGTTTGGGCCTATTTTTGACTATAATATTGCAGGCCTGCCTAGCAGAAATCATGCATAAATAGACAGCAATACTTGTTTTCGCTATGATGATTGCAAAACCTTTCCTCAGCGTTGGCTGGGGAGGCTGGGAGGCTGAGCGGTGGTTTGGAGACAGTCCCGAGTAAATCTGTGAATTCCTTTTCATCTCTCAGACTTACCTCCGGCATTAGGCTCCCTTCGGCGGTCTTTGCCGGCGTCAGCCAACCACTTGTAAAGTAACAGAGTAGCTTCTAGGGGTGAACTTATTTTTTTGGTTCAAGCTTTTGGAAGCAAAAACAGCCTGTTTCTGTTCTACCTGGACTCAGATTATAACTGAGCTCTCTCTCTCTTTTTCCCATTTGCAAAGTTCAAATGCACCTTTTTCAAAAAATGTGGTCTGAATGCACGCAGCTTGCGGTGGCCTAGAATTGTCATGTTATGGAAAATAAACCGGAAAGGAAGTTCGGTTAAGAAATGGAGAAGCAGCAGCAGGCAGTTCGTTTCAGGACCATAATTGGCCAATGTTCCCTCCTGGTATACGGCAGCAAGTTTTACTGTTGGGCAGCAAAACTCCCTGATATGTTTCCCAGGTGATTTCATAGAAATATTCCATGCCTGTCTAGTCAGCTGTAACACACATTGAGAGTTAGCTGTTTAAGAAAGTCGCAGATTTTCTATAGAAAGATTAAGTGCAGAATGACACTTTCTGTGAGTCAAACAAGTAGACATTCCTCCTGGAGGAAGCACATTGTTATGTCAGCAGAGGAAGAATACCTTGTAGGCTTGTTTTTTCCAATAGTAACCCTGAAAAAAATCCAAGTCAGCTAAAAAGTGTTTGCCTTCCACTTGCGTTTAGCCTTGCGGGAGCCAGTCTGTAAAGGGGTCGTACCCCCAGCATCAATGAAACCAATTTTCTAGTCTGATGTTCTGTGGTGACAGATACTTTCTGGGAAATACATAAATGGAGCTGTTCATTCTGAGTACAGCAGTAGCCTCTCAAAGCAGGGAATGAATGGAGCTCCCTCCATACCTTGACCTGCTAGTATCTGTTGAAAGAAAGTTGACTGACTTTGTGAGTTCTGCCTTCAAATTCTAGCCTCTGTCTTAGAGTACCTGCCCTGTAACAGCACACTGCTCATTCGGCTGGTTCTGAGTCGTTCCCTCATTTAATATAATTTTTAGGACAACTTGAAACAGTGAGAGTTACTCTCCTTGTTTTCACAAGAAAACTGAAGGACAGAGATGTTAAGTGGCTTGCTCAGAGTATCAGTTTAGAAATAGCTGCTTCTGAAACCCATTTGCCTTTACACTGCCACAGGTGTTAGGGGAAGTAGCTGGTATTTTCATACAAGGAGTTCAAGCACCACTGATCCCAAAATATCTCTCTTGACATTGTAATCCTTTGATCAGAAGAAAGGCTTTGTCTTTAGCTGGTTTCTGAATGCTGCGGGAGACTCTTGTCATGCCCATTAACAGGGGTTGTTAGACTTCTCAGGGTTCTCAAACTTGTTCTAGGTGGAAACACCTAAAAGTTCAGGGCTTTTTTTTTTTTTTTTGGTATATATTACAATGAAACATGGATATAATAACTTTGCACCTCTGAAATCTTAGTTTTTTGAGTATAAAATAGAAGTGATGGAAATATAAATCAAATATTAATTGCCAGTTGCAGGAAGAAGGGAATAGTTAGGAAAACAATGATAAACTTCTTTGAACTTGTTTTTGGAAACCATTTTTTCAGTATTATTAAGAAAGGTTATGGTTTATATTTAAAAGTAGTTATACATCAATTATTGTAGGAAACTTAGAAGCTTTCACTAAAAAATATTCTTGATTAGTAGTCAACTCTATGTATCAAATTAGGATGCAGGTAAGTGAAACATTTGTCAGACTGTCTTTAATCATTAATCTCAGCAAGTTCAAGGGTTTAAAAGAAGTCCTGATACTCATTTTGACGGTTCTCAAGTCACATAGTCTATGTTGCAGAAGAGGATTTTTTGTCCTTTATGTTTCTTTTTAAAAACACTTACTGAGGTACAATTAATGTACCATACAATTTACCCATTTAAAGGATATCATTTAATCATTTTTAATATATTCACAGAGCTGTGTAGTTAATCACAAAATCTATGTTATTTATGTAAAACATTTGTAGGATCATTTTTCTTGTTCATAAAGAGTTCCTTTGGTGAAGGTTTATTGGTGGTAAACTCCTTTAGTTATCGTTCATCTGAAAATCCCTTTGGTTTACTCTCATGTTGAAATGATAGCTTTGCTGGATTGACAGGTACATTCTCTCAGGACTTTGAAGATAATAATGCTTAATCTTTTAGCTTCCATTTTTGCCATTGAGAGGAGGGCTGTCAGTGTAATTACTCCTGGTAAGTGACCAGTCTTTTCTCTCTATCTGCTTTAGCATTTCTTTTCTTATCTTCAACGTTCTGTAGCCTATAAAAAAGGTCCAAATGTGGATTTCACTTATTTATCCTGCTTGGTTTATGTGGAAATTCTAATTTTATATATACATTTCTTCTATTAATTCTGAAATATATTTGGGGATTATCTCTTCAAATCTATCCCATCTGAATTATAAAATGATTTCTTCTTCAAAGGACTCAATTGATTACATGCTAGAATCTCTTTTTCTCTGTTCTTTCATACAGCCTTTGCTGTTTCCTCTTTGTGCTACTTTCAAGGTAATGTCTTCTAATTTATCTTCCATTACAAACTCTCTGTTCTGATGCCTCACTCATTCATTGAGACTCCATCTTCACCTAATTCATGTTCTATTTCTAAACGTTGATTTTTTCTTATTTTTCATGGTGACTTTTGACTGCTCATTTTTTTCATGTATTAAAAAAAATTGTAAGATGTTACACATATTCTTTTATATAGGTATACCTTGGAGCTGTAACAGATTTGGTTCCTGACCATTCAGTAAAGAGAATATCACACAACTTTGTTTTGGTTCCTCAGTACATATAAAAGTTATATTTACACTATATTGTAGTCTATTAAGTATACAATAGCATTATGTCTAAGAATACAATACATATATCTTAATTTAAAAAATTAAAAAGTACTTTATTGCTAAGAAAGGCTAACCACCATCTGAGCCTTTAGTGAGTTGTAACATTTTGCTGGTGTAGGGCCCTGCCTTGCTGACTTGATTGACTCTTCCTTTCACTTGAACACTTATAGACCATTGGAAGGTTATTCCTTCATTCAATTTCCACATTTTTGTGTGTTGGAAAATAGGGAGGCCTGAGGAAGGGAAGAGAGAAGGGGGAACGATGGGTCTGTGAAGCAGGCAGCATCCATACATTTATTAATTTCACTGTCTGATATGGGCACAGTTTGTGGCACCCCCAAACAATTACAATAATAGCATCAAAGATCACTGATCACAGAACACCAGAGCAAATGTCATTATACTAAAAAACTCAAAAGTTTTTTGAGATTATTAAAATGTGATCCAGACACACAATGAGCAAGTGTGGTTGGAAAAATGGCAGTGATAGACTTGCCTGACACCAGGTTGCCACTGACCTTCAGTTTATAAAAGAAATGTAATACCTGTGAAGTGCAATAAAGAAAAATGCAATAAAATGGGGTATGCCTGTATGTTGTCTTGAATCATTCTAAAAGCTGAGTTTTTGGAGTCATAAAACTGTTCTATTTTACTGCCTATATTCACCATGGTTTGCATGGCTTGTTTTTGGCCATCTCTGATTTTGAGGTCTTATTCTTTTGAACTTAAAGTGTGGGGATCCTGTATTCTAAATGTGAGATATATTTTTGAAAATTGTATGTGTTTTACTGCTTATACTTCTTAATGAGAGCATAAGCTATTTGAGGCCAAGAGTCCTTCTGTTCACACTGTATTTCCAGTGCCTTGAACATGGTGTGACATATAGAAACTACTCAGTATATATGTGCTTTTTCATTTTTTCTCTCCTCTACTCAATACATATATAGTACACATGCCTATACTTCATCATGCAATTTCAGAGCTTCCATTGATTCTGACTAACTACTGCTCTAAATTCATCTATTTGGTCATATACGTATAGCACACTCTGCTTTTGAAAAGGGAAAAATATGTGTCAAGTATTTTCAGGTCATATTTCCTTAAACTTTCCTAATTTATGCCTCTGACATGAATACTTTTTAAAGATGTCACTATTGATTTTGGATCATTAGGGACTCAAAACTTTAAGCTAAATACTTTTGCCATCCTGGTTACAATGGTAAATATAGCTGAGGATAATATCATGTGTCTTTTGGAAAAAGCTTTCTAAGCCACAATAAGATGTTAAATCCTCAATAAAAATGAGGCAAATGCACAAACATTGCCTTTATTTAAGTTGGTATTATCTAAAATGTGAAAAATTATACATTCTTGGAAAAAATTAAAACATTTAATGATTAAGTAGCATACCTCAGGATACACAGAGAAAATATAACCAAATTAAGTGAACTTATGAAATTGATATTTACCCAGGATTTTTTATATTTTTACCTCAGACAATAAGTTTTGTACTTTAAAACAAAGGTCTTATTAGGCTCATGCTTAACTTAGAATAAACAATTATAGACTATTTCTCATTCTCAAAGTCTGAGCTTTGCAGACTAGATCTTCTTTAGGCATTTGTGAAATACCCATGACAAGGTAATAAGTAGAGCCTCAGAAATGAAACATTTCTCTCAATGTAGTTGCTAAAATACATAAGACATTTTACAATAACCACCACCCTGTAAGTAGGCATTGATGTTCATTAAGGTCATAAAAGATAATGATAACAAAAACCATGGAATCACTTGAGAAGAATCTTTATACCACCAGGGAAATGGTTTTAAGAACTGAGTACTATGTACATTAGTAATGTATGGCATGGCTTACCATCAAAGTATCACTCATGGACATCTAATCAGCAATCAAAAACAATGTAGTATTATAAAAATTTTGAAGACCTTATGAAGATCACAAATGTAAATGTAAAGCCATCGGAAATTCTATGTACTTCTTCACAGCAACTGTGCTTTCCCTGCAGTTCATTGAGTGAGAATGATTTTATTGAACACTTTTAAGACATGAATTTTCAAGCCTCTGGAGAAATTCTGCATCCTCAGGGAACTCAGTGGGGAAGGAAGGCAGCTATGTCAGTGTTTTGGTTCTTTCTTTCTGCCTAGTTTTGGAGTCTCAGCTACTAACACTGTTTCTCTTGTTTCTTCCCCTGTGCTTTATTCATTCTGACACTCAGAGTGTGGGAGATGGAGAAAGGTTCAACCTTTTCAAACTTTCAAAGTTTCTTCAATTCACACCAGGTGAACAATGTTTGAAGTAGTTGGCAAGAGTACATTATGTATTTCTGAAAATATCAAGACTCTCATAGGAGAGGGGACACAGTATGCTTGGTTTCATGAATAAGACACTAGATATGCATAAGATACTGGAAAATATTCAGGAATCATTTATTGAATGGAACACTTCTTGAATGAAGTTATTACACATTGAAAAACAGGATGTCAACATAGCTGGCTATATTGATGCCAGGTAAAGTAAAGTGTTGTTGTTTTGTTATTTTTTTTTTCCTTTTTCTGTCAGAACATCTGAACTGTCTTCCAGAATTATACTCAGAGACTGAATCTTCAAACCAGAAGTTGCAAACATACTGAAAAAATTTTGTGAAGTAAAACAAAGAGCCAGTGTAGGTTGATTTAAAAAAAAAATAAATGTACACTGAGTGAGTATCAAGTTTGTAGCTGTACAAATGACTAATGAAATCACTACCGTAATAACACAGAATTTAGCCTGGAAAATATCCAGATAGACTCGATTACATTACATTTCCTTTATATATTTCTCCAAAGTCTAGCTAGGCCTCTTTTATATTCAGATATTTCCTTCTGGACAAGATTGATATATATATATTTTTTCTGACTTGTCCTCAGATTGCTTGTTAGATTCCCTTAAAGGACCAAGGTCTCCTTCTTAAACACATTTAGGCAAATGAATGTTTTATAAGATATTAAGCTGCCAATAAGGTCTTCTTTACCTCTTCTTTCCTTCTGAGGTCCTTCAATCTATAAGTCCCTTCCCTAGGGCAGGTAGAAATATAGAAGCCCATTATCTTCCAACTAAATGTACTAGAAGAAATTGTTCAAAGCAAAAAGTGCATTAAAAAAAGATCATTATTAACACTGATATCTATGTACTGTGTTTGATGGTTAACAAAGAAACTGAATTCATAAGCAAAAAATTTTTTTTCTAGATGTGGCATTTTAGTGGAGTATTTAATTATGGAGTATTGAAGGGTTTAATAATCATTACCATTATTAATAATAATGCCACCTGAACAACTATTCACTCTAAACTAGTCATCTGGAAAAATCAAGACAGCCTCTTATGTAATTAGTGCTTTAAGCTTTTATTCATAATACAAATTAATCTGAATTTATCAACTTTTTAGGTTTTAGGGTATCCTAGATGACAACTGCAACAGCGGGAGTTTTTCAAAGATAAAAACTGCTAAACTTTCTTTCCATTATTAAAATATGATGTCTCTCTGGAAGAAGTCCAACCATTGTTAATATAACAAGAACAATTTGCATGACATTGATGTAACCTGGCAGCCAAGGAGAGTGGACTGGGATGTGTATGTGTGAACAATGCTGACTTCACTGTACTAGTCAGTGGGGATGGTAGATAACATTGAATGAGCATGTGTACTGTGTGGCCATCACATTCAGAATGACTGAGCCAGTAGAGCAATGAATCTGCATCAGATTTTGCACTAAGCTTGAGTATTCCTTTGTGGAAACTTTGGATGATTCGGAAGGCTGCATCTCTGGGCAACAGGTGATAGACAGCTTCATCATGACAATGCGCCTGCTCAGGCATCAGGTCTTAAGCAGAGTTTTTTGGCAAAACATCAAATCACGCAGGTGACTCAGTCCCCCTAAAACCCAGGTTTTGTGTCTGGCAACTTCTGGCTTTTCCCAAAGCTAAAATCACATTTGAAAGGAAATAGATTTTAGACCACCAATGAGATTTAAGGAAATATGATAGGGCAGCTGATGGCAATTGGAAGAACTGTGTGAGTTCCCAAGGTGCCTAGTTGGAAAGGGACTGAGGTGGCATTGTCCTATGTACAATGTATCTTGTATCTTCTTCAAGAAATACCTCTATTTTTCATATTTTATGGCTGGATGCTTTCTAGGCAGTCCTGGTAAAATTATTTTGTGATCGATGCTATAGCTCTTTCTTAATAAAAAGAATTAGGGGTGATATCATAATAATAACAATAATAATAATGGCAGCAGCTCCTACTTAATGAATGCTTCATATGTCTTAGGCTCTAGCTTAGGTAATTTACATGTATTATTTCATTATTTTTCTATCAGGCCTCTAAGTAGTTATTATTCCCCTATTACAAGTGAAAATGGAAGCTCAGTGAACTTAACCTGCACAAAGACACTTAACTAATAAGCAGAAGAATGATGGATCTCTATCTGGGTATGATGGCTAAACTTATTCTTTTGGTCTTGTTGCTAAGCTATTACTGTTGGGATACTTTCCATGGCTAGAGCAGGCTTAAATGTAAGAGACACATAGTTTTCTATGGGCCTATGTGCCTGTGAAGGTGTCACCAACCAGTTGATAATGCCAGAGGGGAGAACTAGTAGTAGCTAATTAGAACCTTTCCCTTGGCATTTATATTTGAGCATTTCAGACACACACACACACACACATACACACACGTAGTTCAGCAATTATGTTATACAGTTTTGCATAAATTTAACTGTTCTGTCCACATACTTATGGTTTATTGAATGTTTTCTACATGCCACACATTGTTTACATTTCTAAGAACTGTCATTTTTTCTGTTTTGTTGAGTTTAAGCAGACTGCCCTAAAGTGCACAGCTTGTAACTGGTAGGCCACCTGATCATAGCCCAGGGCCTACTCCATGACAGATATTGCTAGGTGTTAGGGAGTCAGTGATGAAAAACTCTTTGATCACCAAAAATGGGGAAGAGAGAGATACATATATGCAGGTATCTGCTTTAGTCTATAAATATTGATGAATTTTCCAAATCAGATATTCAATGGACAATAGAAACTCCCAATTCATTTAATAATAGAGCCTTAAACTATTAAAGGTAAGGGTGACAATTAAGATTAATCTGTCTTGAAATTCTAGCTCTGGATAAGTCATCTCAAAACAAGTACTTTCAAGCCCAAGTTTCCTAGATATTTAGCCTAGTGGCCAATAAATAACTACCTTTTTGTTGATATTTCCCCAAGTCTATTCTTCCCATATATAAATATAGATTAAGAAGATTTTCACAAGCATGATAAAACAAAGTTTATCTTATAATATCTATTTTTTAATCCTCCCCTGAGGACATGCTTACTGATTTTAAAGACAGGGGAAAGGAGATGGAGAGAGAGAGAGAGGGAGACACATCAATTCAAGAAAGAAACATCAATTGGTTGTCTCTCATAGATGCCCCAGCTGGGGACCAAACCTGAAACCTAGGTATGTAACCTGACTGGGAATTGAACCTGTGACCTTTCTGTTTCTGGGATGACACTGCAACCAACTGAGACATGCTATCCAGGGGATGATATCTTCTAATCAAAAACTCGTATGAGGTATCTTAGTTTGTTGGGGCTACTATGACAAAATACTAGGTGGCTTATAAATAACAGAAATTTATTTCTCATGGTCTCGAGACCAAAAATTCCAATATCAGACTCTTGCAGACTGAGTATCTTATAAGACTTCTTTCTCTGGTTCATGTGTGCTTACATGGCAGAACAAGGGTAGGGAGCTGTATGGATTCTCTTTTATGAGGGCACTAATCCCATTGTTGGGGCTCCACCTGCATGACCTAATCCCCTGCTAAGGATCCCCACCTCCCAATACCATCAGTTGGAGACTAGGCTTCAATATATGAATTTTGGGAGGATACAAATTTTGGGAGTCTATAGCATGAGGTCAAATTATAAATGAGGTGGTAAAAGTGAAGAAAAAAAAACCCACTATAAGCTAAAGATCAAAATAAAGATGGGGACATACCATTTAGATGATTGCAAAAAGACAGAATTTATTTCATTTTATGTTTGTTTTAAAACTCATATTATTGCACAAAGGATTTGAAGTATCTTACACAAAAACACATATACAAATAGGTTAAGAAAAGTAGAATTTTAAAATAAAAACACCAGGTAAGTATAACTTAGAAGGTTATGGGAAAATTGCATGCAGAATTAAGTGAAGAGTTTGAGGTAATTATGCATCTGAGTCAGTTTTTAAATTACTATATAGGAAAAGGTGAAAACTTATACTCCAGAATTAACTGCATGGGGTACTTCTACCAGATAATTTGTCTGGGTAGATGTAGACTTCACTGGGCATTCCAGTAGAATTTTTAGCATACATATGTGTTACAACATTGTTCTGAAAAGCACAGGCCTACTCATTCAGAGAACAAAAGCTGAGCAGACATAAAATCAAAGGTGATGTCACAATATTGGTTAAAATATTAAGTCAGTCTCATTTATTGTTATTACTTCTATAGACTGTATTTGAGGATTTTCCATTGGAAACTGCATTGTGATTGACTTAGAGTTTGTTAGCAACACAGACTTAATGAACTGCATTGGCCTATATTAGACATTCTGTTGTCAGAAGGATTGGCAATAGAATGATTCTGGGCTGCTTACTGGGTACCACCCACACTCCCCCACCTGCCTTGTTGTGACCCCATAATTCAGCCACCAGGCTGGGAAGACTTGGGAAGCCACCTGTGATCACTAATGGAAAGTACTCCATGTTCCCATAGTACAATCAGCAGACAGCTGCTTATTATTGTTGTTATCATTATCATTATCATTATTTTTGAATGGAATGGGGAAGAAAGGGGAAATGAGGACAGGATGGAGATGGCAGATGCCACAACAGAGAATAAGGACAAGGAAAATACCAGATAGCAGGGAAAAGCATCTAACAAAGGCATACTGAGAGAAAAGAGAAAGACAAAGAATGAGAGAGAAGCTGATAGTAAATAAACTGGTTTGAGGAGTAGAACCAGAGACAGAATCAGTGCGACATCTTTACTTGTCCTGATTTGACCCAACTAATTCCTGTGATGCTAACTTGTTATTTTTGGGATGTTGGAAGAGATAAAGTGACAAGATATTAAAGGTCATTGTCTCTGCCACTCTTCAGTAACTCTCTAACCTCAAAGAACCTGAAGGTAGCTGTGGCTACTCTGGAAACAAAGCAAGCAAGTAGAGGAAGAGTCTCAGAGAATTGTGACTCATTCTGGCACTGACTTGGGCCTTATGAAAGTAATTAACTTCACAGGGCTGAACCTAGTCATAATTAATAACAGGACACCTATTTATATAGTAGTCCTGTATTACTAGCAAAGTGTTGCCTGAGGCAGAAGCCTTGAAAAAACAAAGCAGAAAAAGGAAAGGAAAGGCAAGATGAAAAGAAGGGAGAGAAGACAATGACTTCCAATATCCTTTAGGTTATAGTGACTGGGGTGCTGGAAGCTTTTTTAAAATGTATTTTATGTGATCTGCTCAATAGTCCTGTACAGTAGCTGCTATTATCCTCCTTTAACTGAGGCTAATAGTTTGCTTGGTATAACAGGTTTAAACTCAGGTCTGCAGGACTTGAATCCTGGTATATAATTTTGCCTCCGAAATAATTGTAAAAATCTAGGTTATACTTAAAGAGATATAGCTTGTTTATGTATTTGAAAACAAGTAAACTTTTTTTTTTTTATCAGAGTCATTGCCTCTCTTTTCCAGCATCTAACTTTGTCTTAAAGTCTCAAGTGTTCACCTAATCTTACAAAATACTCAATGATTTTGTGGTGGGGAAAAATGGAATAAAATAGATTTAGAAGTCAGAGAAATCTAGCCTCAAATTCTGTTTTCATTTATTAGCTACATGATCTTAGATATATTTAAAATGATATTAAAATATTTTTGAACTATTAAATGAGTTATGGGAACATAGATAGCATGGTGTTTTCAACTTGGTGGGTTAATGGTTTCCTTCCTTTTTAGGGGGAAATTTTAGATAGAATTCACTGGTTCCAGAATTTTCCAAACTATGCTCTGCACAATATTAGGGGCTCTGAGAGATATAATTAAAATTCTTCATAAAAATATTTTTTAATGGTCAGATATGTTGGCATCAAGTTAATTTCAGTTTTCTCTTCATTCCTGCCATTCCCCCTCCCAGATCAAAATCCCACCATGTATGGGTCATTGATTAGTTCCAGGCAGATTAAGGAACTAAATGTGAAAAGTAAAAATTGAAATCATTTAGAAAAATATTTATATGATCTTTTGAGAGTGAGAATTTCTTTAAAAAGACACAAAACTCAAAATTTGAAGGAAAGAATTTGACTACATTAAACTTTTGTGTCACACAAGACACCATTAAAAAATGACATTTAGTCTATTGACTATAAGAAGGTATTCAGACCCTGGCTGGTGTGGCTCAGTGGATTGAGTGCCGGTTTGATTCCCAGTCAGGGCGTATACCTGGGTTGTGGGCCAGGTCCCCAGTTGGGGGTGTGCAAGAGGCAACCACTCATTGGTGTTTCTCTCCCTCTCTTTTTCTCTCCCTTCCCTTCTAAATAAATAAATATTTAAAAAGTTTTATTAAAAAAGAAGGTATTCAAGTGCATTTAACCAACAAAGAATTATCATCTAAATATATAAACATGTAAATATTAGTTAGAAAAAGGCAAACAGTGCAATAGAAAAGTAAGCAAAGGGTATGAATTGACAGTACACAAAAGGGAAAGTTGCAGGGCCAAGATCCCCCACCCAAAAAGAAAGTTCTACTTCATAATGATTGAGAAACTGCCAATTAATATAAAAGTGAGATGCTTCAAACTGACAAAATTCACAAAAGGTAAAAGGACTGACAATATACATACACCTTTTTACTCAGTTATTATTTCTTCAATATTTTTACTAGAAGTTTTAGCCAGCATAGTAACAAACACATGAGATAAACCATGTAAGGACTGTGAAAGAAGACACAAAGCAGTCATTATTTGTGAACAGTGGAATGTTTATGAAGAAAATCTAACAGAAAATCCAGACAAACTATTAAAACTAAGATAGTTTATCAAGTTGTATGACTTAAGGATAAGATTTTTAAAAATTCAGTTTTTTTTTGTAAACTGTGATAAAACAAATAACAAGTCTGAGACTCATCAATGCTGATCACTGAATATTTTGGGTTTTGTTTTAGCACATGGTAGGATTTTACTTTCTTCTTTCCTTGAAGTTAGATTTGGGCAGATGACTTGCTATGTAAACAGAAGTGATGCCTGTCACATTCAGGTGAAAACTTTAAGAATTAGTACCTAACTTGCTATATATATAAATATCCAAGGAAACCATATTAAAGCTTATTAATACTTTTATAGAGAAAATTATAAAACTTTATTAAAAGAAAAACAATGATTAGAAAGTGGAGCATGATTGTGATACCATGATTTGTGGATGCAAAGAATCAAAGTCCTAAAGATGGAAACTTATTTCAAAGTAATCTATAAATTCAATGCACTTTAAATACAAAAGTCATCAGTATTTTTTAACAGTATTTGACAAGCTAACCTAACATTTATTGTGGAACTATAGAGGACCAAGAATAGTCAACGTAATCTTGAAGGCAAAAAGCAATGGTGGGTTTTCCTGACTAGATATGGAAGCTTCTGTAAATGCATAAGAATAAAAGCTGTAAGGGCTGATATAAGAATAGATACACCAATGAGAAAGAATAGGGAATTTAGAACTACACCTACATATTTGATGAGTATAATAATACAATTTGGAGAAACAAAATAGATTATTAAGTAAATGATACTGTGGCAATTATTGGTATGGAAAATTATATCTGTACATATATACAAACTGAATTCTAGATGGACTAAAAGCCTGAGTTAAAAATACATATAGATAGGAACATGGGGAAGCAATATTTTAATTATTTTAGGTCTAGGATTTTTTAATCTGATGCAAAAAGTATAGACTAATAAGAAAAATACTAAGAAATTTGACTGCATAATACATTTTTAAAGATATCATGAAAAATGTGAAAAAGGAGGTCAAAACTATTAGAAATTTGTAATACATGTAACTGTCAAAGTATGGTATAGAGAATATATAAAGAGCTTCTACAAATTAATGATAAAAAGAAACCTAACCCAATAGAAAAATAAGAAAAGGCCATAATAGGTCATTCATAAGGCAGAAACTGAATGTCAATAAAAATTTGAAAAGATTCCCAACATGGCTAATATTTAGGGAAATACAAATTAGAAGTCATGACATACCATGTCAAGTCTATCTAATGAATAACACAATAATTCTGATGACACCTACTGGGAAGGTTATGTATTACTAATGGTGTTGAAATGTGAAGATGATTGTCCACTACAAATCAGCAATTAGGCTTATAGGAAGAAATTTTTATTTGTAAGGAAACACATATATACTTGTTTTTTTGGCATCACATCACAGAGATGTATAAATAAACTCTATCTTAAGGTGCTACACAGATAAATCTCAGAAACACTTTTGAGAGGAAAAAAGTTAAAGAGTGTGTTTAGTATGTACGTAAAGTTTTAAAATATATAAACAGTAGTACATTTTCTTTAAGTAAGGAAATTTCCCAAAATGGTATGGGAATGATTCACAGCAGAGAAAGAAGAGGTACAAGGTTTTGGATGATAAAGTGTTGCTGACAACTGCCTCATGGGCTACTCAGTGAGCCTAAGGATTATCTGAGTTTGCTGTATGTAATCCATCCTTTCTGATCACATAGGGTTGTAACCCAATCCATTGGAGCCCATGCACTGATTGCATGTAAAATTGGCAATGGCATTACTGAAAGTAGAACCAGATAAGATATTGGAAAGGCAAGGAAGAAGAAAAAACTTGGACATGTGGGAGCTGCAGGAGGAGAGAGTTACTGAAGTGTGTGACGTGTAGGTCTTCTGGCTGCCAAGGGGAGTTCATTAAGGGGCAAGAGTTTATGTTTTCAGCTCACAACAGAAAGAAGGCAATGACAGCTCAGTTGCCACTACTAGAAAAGACAATTCTTTCTTGACACTATTCCTCCAATTAAAAAGTGTATCAACCCAGATGCTAGAATGATTGTAATTAAAACATATAACATGAAAATTTTCTACATCAATTACATGTAAAAACATTGGAAGTGAAGATATTTTAGCTAAGTTCCAGATGAAATTTGTATATGGAAAGACAGAAACAAGCTTAGTGGAGGTATTTTCATGAATTTGTAAGTATAAGAAAGTTTAATTAAAGATAGATTTTTAGCTCTGGCTGGTGGCACAGTGGATAAGACACCGGCCTGCAAACCCAAAGGTCACTGGTTCAATTCCCAGTCAGGGCACATAACCAGGTTACAAGCCAGGTCTCCAGCCAGGTCCTTAGCTGGAGGCAGGTGAAAGGCAACCACACATTGATGTCTCTCTCCCTTCCCCTCTCACTAAAAATAATAAATAAAATCTTTTAAAAATTAGCTTTTTAAAAAGAGATAGATTTTAAAATACTATACTATTAAGAAATGCAGATTCTAAGAAGAGAAAAGTAGGGAGAACAATAAAAATAAATGTGTATGGAAAAACCTCCGATGGCATTTATTTGGGAAAAATATCCATCTTGTTGTGTGAGAGAGATGCAGTTAGTAATTGAGTCATTTTTATTTATTAATTTATATATCAAACCTATACATATTGAAGGCCTGTTAGATGGCAGACATTATTCTATGTGTTTGGGATGTACAACTAAATCAAAGACACAAAACCCCCTGATTATGTGAGTCTTACATTCCAATTGGGGGGAAAATAAATAATACATAAGCTATTTATACAATACATTAGAAAGTGACAAGCACTTTAAAAATCCAGCTGAGGTGGGGACAGGGGGTGCTTGTCCATGGGAGGAGGCAGGCTGAGGAGTACAATTTTGTGTTAGGCAAGGCCTCAGGAGGAGCCGACAATTGAGCAATGACTTGAAGGGAGAAAGACTACTTCAGGCAAAGAGCACAGGCAGTGCGAAGCCCTTAGGTTGTAGCACGGTGAGCAAGGTTGGGGGTAGAAGATGTTACCAGTAAGGTAACTGGGGCCATGACACAGGGAACCTGTTGGCTACTATGAGGATTTCACTCTTAGGGAGCCAATGGGGGGTTTTTGAGAGAGGGTTACATGATCTAACGTAGATTTTAAAAGGATCACTCTACGAGACTAGGCTGTGGAATGGCAAGCATGGAAGCATGTAGACTAGTAAGGATGCTGCTGTAGTAATCCAGTTAAAGGCTGATGGTTGGAGTAGCTGATAGAAGTGGGGGTGATGAGAAGGGATTGGACTCGGGGTATATTTTACAGAAAAAAGCCAATAGTTTCTCTGATACAGTGAAGGCAAAGGATGTGAAATGAAAGAGAAAGACAGAAACCCATGATGATCCTGAGGTTTCAACAAGAGCATGTGCAAGGATGGAGTTGCTGTCAGCTGAGGTGGGAATTCTGCAGGCTTAGATGGAAAGATAAGAAGTTTACTTTTGGACAGGTTAAGTTTGAAATCACTGTTAGATGTACAAATAGAAGTGTTTGTATAGGCAGTTGGATAAAAGAGCCAGGAGTTCAGAAGAGGAGCCTGGTTGGAGATATAGAAATTATTCTCTGACCCATGGTGCTGGGACTGGATAGGATTACCTGGGCAATAAGTGTAGATGAATAAAAATGAGGTCTAAGGACTAAGCCCTAAGGTCTCCCAGTATTAAGAGGTTGCAAGAAGAAAACTAGCAGCAGAGATTGGGAAGGAAACCTTGGTGAGGAAGACCAAGAAAATATACTATCCCAACAGACAAATAAAATTAATGTATGAAGAAGGGGTGAGTGATCAAATGCTGGTGAATGGCGTCAGCAATGGGGGTCACTTGACATCAAGAAGACCCAGTGTAGCGTGGTGAGAGCAGAAGTCTAGGAGATTTGTAACAGCTCTTATATTTTACAAAACACTTTCAAAGCTCTGTTAAAAATGACTTAAAAAAGTCTGTCATTTAGAGTGAACTTTAAAACATAAACTTACATTATTTTGTCCAAATCATATCTTTTAAAAAATTTTTTATTTATTATTTTTAGAGAGGGGAAGGGAGAGAGGCAGCGAGGGAGAGAAACATCAATGTATGGTTGCCTTTCACTTGCCTCCAGCTACAGACCTGGCTGGAGACCTGGCTTGCAACCTGGTTATGTGCCCTGGCTGGGAATGGAACCAGCTACATTTGGGTTCACAGGCTGGTGCCATTCCACTGTGCCAAAAATCATATCTTTTTTCTTACCGCTTTTATTTGTTTTATTTTGTTTTGCAATGCAATCAAGAACACACAATACTCAGACCATGTCAAAATACTATTGCTTGTAATTGCACTGTATTATTGAGTTAATTATTTTCTCATTTGCATTTATTTTTTTCATGGAAATAACTATGGTGATTTGGGGCCAATTGTGTAATACTTACTCATAACTTTTCAAAATATAATAATACATTAACTGAAAAATCTTTGTGTTAATTACACCAAACACCTTGGCTGGAAGCTTGTTCCCAATATGAGAACGTGTTACTTTTAAAGACACAAATATTGAAATATTTCATTCTGAGATGTGGGTTTACTATGACAAATCAGCATATATTTCGCACTGTGTTTATGTATTAGGCAAAAGTTCAGTGATAGTGGTGAATTTGCCACCCATCTTTCTATACGCATCTTTGCAATGCTTTTCTATGATGGGTGGGCTGACGTGGCCCCACTCCTTGACAATGGGTCCAACCGTGAGGTTTGCTTTGTCCAATGTGATGTTCACAGACGTAACACTAGGAGCTTAAAATAGGCTTGAGTTCACTCTTGTGCCTCTAGCATCTCCATGTGAACATAACTGCTGGCGGCTGAGAGACTCATGGAACAGACCCATGTCACTTGAGTTGTTCCAGTCAAGAGTAGTCTAGATCTGCCAACTACCAGCTAACTCCCAAATGTCAGCAGTGAACACTCTTAAAAGACAATAAATGATACTGTACTCTTTTCTCATCAGATATGTTCTAGTCCAATGTATTTTTCAGTAAGTGGTGCCATTAGGAGTGGATAATTGATTTAGAGGAATGCAGTTCAAAAACTTTCATATATATATATATATATATATATATATATATATATATCACACACACACACACACACACACACATATATATATATGTTTTTATCATTGACACATTTCCAATTTGAATCTGCTTAATTGTCTATGCTTATTACTTTTTCCCCTCTTCTTTCAAGCTCAAAAGAAGGAATGAATCTCCCTGGTTAACCCTGCCAGTTTTCTTTGGTCATCCTTTTTACACTCTCTCTGACTTTGCTTCATTGAATAATCTTTTTATTTTTCATCTTCACTATTTTTTTCTACTTACTCTTTTCTCTCAGCATGTAGATTAACATGTTTATTCTAAGAACAGAATTCCACTTTTTTTGACACTCCTGTGCCCTCCAGTTATCATTAAACCTTTCCATAATTTTACTTCTGTTGCGTCTCATTTACTTGTGCTGTGTTTTTCATTTTTTATTCATTTTCTCACGTGAAACTATCTAACTTGTGTCATTTGGAACTGTCCTCTTAAACACAGCCAATGAGCATCTCCAGGCTTATAATAGGCAACCTTAAATTTAACAAACTATTTTACTTCCTTTTTTATGAAACTCTTTATGCTGGATTCATGAGCTGCAGCACACAGCCATTTCTGGCCCCATCTTGCTTCTTGTTTTCATTTCTTCTCCTAATTTCTTACACTTAGATATTCTCCTTTGACTCTCTGCTTACTTTTCCTCCCCTCTCTCTTTAATCTTCTTGGCTATTTCTCAGGTGCCCATGGCTCCAACTATAACCTCTATGCAGAGGACACATAAAGGTACCTCTTTTGACCCTATCTGACTCCAGCTATGTATTTCTAATTGCTTGCAAAATGTCTCCAATACTTGAGACTCATGTGTTCATAATCATGTTTTTTTCTCTGTATCCGTGCATTTGTGCTGCATTATTTGTTACAAACAACATCTTCCTCCTCCTCCTGCAATGTCAACTTCTGATGCATCTTTTCCGTCAGTTTTATATTCAACTTATAGTCTATGGCTATATTCTGTGGAGTCTGATTTTTCAGTATCTTTTTTATTCATCTTCGTTCCCCCAGATCCCTGAGTCATTACCTTGTTTTAACCCTCATTACCTTTCATCTGCATTATTGCAATAAATCTCTAACTGGTCCTTTTTTTGTGATCCAATCTATTTCCTCTAAATTTTAGAATAATCTTTCTAAAGCAGAGTTCTGATTAGAGGTTTCTTCTATGCCAAAACCTTTACTGTTTCTTTATCATCTAATGCTAGAGTTGAGACCAAGGTTTCTCAAGACAACCTAAAACAAACCAAGCTGGAATAATTTTTGAAATGTAGATTTTCAGGCTCATCTTTAAGCTCTAGGAATCAGACTCTTTGGGAAGGGGAACCTGACATGGGCAGCTCCTGCTCTCTGAGTGAGGAAGCACACTGAAGATTGTCATTCACTAGCTTGAATTTCCCTTTCCTCCATGTGGAGTTGGATACATGGATTATTTCTTTAAATCAAAATTAAAATGTAACTCCACTTGGGCATTTTTCAAAGGTATTTTGATTTTTCATATTATTTTGGAAAAAAATGCTTAGTCTAATTTTTCAAATTTATATTTATGTTTTCATATACTAGGATGATTATGTTCAAGGCTAAGTACTTTCTGTTATTTTTCACTGAAAATTAAGTTGTCGTGTGTGTGTGCATGGTGTGTGCTTCTGAGGGAGGAAAATGTTTTCCAGGGACTGAGATGAACTTCTCTTATCCTGGGCCTTGGCCTGAGTCTTTTAATCTGTTTTGAAGGGAGGTGAGTTATGTTGCCCTGCTGACAGGCTCTGGCCATATCTTTCCTGCTCTCTCTGTGCCTTCCAGGGAAAGGAAAGTATTGGCTTGGCCAAAAAGTTTGCTTAGTTTTTTCATACAACAGGTCTAGAAGTGCTTAGTTGATTTAACTTCTTCCAAACAATTTTGTTAGATTGTATTGTGACGGCTGTCACATCAGCACGCATTAAAAAACTTATCAAGTCCTGGTTTGTGGCACAGTGGACAAGGTTAGCCTGTGAACCCAAAGGTTGCTGGTTTGATTCCCAGCCAGGGTGTACATAACCAGGTGGCAAACCAGGTCTCCAGCCAGGTCTGTAGCTGGAGGCAGGTGAAAGGCAACCATACATTGATGTCACTCTCCCTTTCTGCCTCTCTCTCTTCCCCCCTCTCTAAAAATAATAAATAAAATCTTTAAAGAAAAACATCAAAATGAATTTTTCTGTAGCCATTTTAATAAAATTAAAGATGTAAGAAAATAGGCAAGATTTCCTGCATATTATGCTTTAGTGTTTCAAGAAAGATAAAAAAACAAAACAAACAAATAAAAACCCCACAACCGAAATGCAAAAAAAGATTTCTGTACTGTAGAGAAGGTGCTCTGAGTGACTGAATATGTCAAAAGTGGTTTGTGAAGTTTCTCTGCACTGTTGACATTTTGGCCAGATAATTCTTTGCTGTGGGGCTGTCTTATACATTGGAAGATGTTTAGCAGCACCCCTGGCCTCTACCCACTAGAAGCCAATAGTGGGAGATAGCCACCATACTCAAAATATCCAAATCAGTAAAGTGGTGAAAAGGAAAAAAATGTCTTTTATTTAACAGAAAAAAGTAAGCCAACCCAATATCTTATTTTAGACTAATAGGTAATGGCAACTGGTCTGAAGTGACTGTCAATGTAGGCCTCAGGTGCAGAGATGGCTGATTACTTTTCTATGTCTATTATTTTCTTTTTTCCTTATCAGAATTCCTAAATTCTACCTGGACACATGGCTGCTCAGATAAAGACTACATTTCCCAGCATCCATTCCAGCTAGATGTGACAACATGGCTGGGTCCTGATCAAAGTAATGTGCTTAGAGGTGTACAAGGGCATATTTTCAACTTTCTCTTTTCTTTTTTCCTCTCATTGGAATGCTCACTTGTGTAAAGTTTAGACTATAAGTTGGCAGTGTTGGGTTGAGGATGGGAGGGTAACAAGATAGAAGGATTAGGTATTGTCCAACTGCAATATAATTCTCTGGACTGTCTATCCAGGCTTTTAATTATGAGGAAAAAAACCCGTATCATCTAGCTCCTCTACTTACTTATATTTTTATATTGTGCTTGGACTTGAATCTGTTAAAGGCACCTGCTTTAATAAAAATTTAAGTAAATTTCCTGTTTACCAGGTAAATCTAAACCTAAGGAGACTGAAGCTCTTTGATGAGCAAGAAAAATAACCCTTATATACATATAGGGTGTTGTATAATAATTTCAACAAGGTGTGTCAAGACATTATAACTCAGATGGCCAAATTTAAATTCATATTACAAAACTATTTTCTGGATGAGGAGTAAAATTTCCTATGGAAAGGTTTGGAGTTATCATATCCTTCAGGGCTAAAGGTCACATTCTTTGATGAGGAACTTGAAACTTTGCTGAATAACTTGAAAATCTTTCTCCTTAGTAAACCCTGAAAAAAGGCATTTACTTTAATGGCAATAGTAAGTAAAACTTACATTTGTTTAGATTTAAATAATATCATTGCCTCAGCCAGTTTCTTAGGTATTCACTCATTTTACTTCAGTGGTTGGAGAAATATTAATGTTTTCTAATAATTTCCTTCTCTTCCTGAGGTGAGTGATGGTCAGGACAATGCTTTAACCTCTCAAAGGACTTATTTCAACCAATTTGTTCAACCCACATTTCTCTCAAATACCCCTGTGATATACATTTTCTGTTAATTTTACCCAGTGCTGAATTAAAAGTTATAGACTTATTATTAGTATTTCTACTGTAGTAAAAGAAACAACACAGGCACAATAATGACACACACTGACTGCAGCAGAGTGACAACCTCCTGGGAACAGGCTGAAGAAAAAATGTTGGGTGGATGTCTTTAGCTCTCTACATACACCAATGTATCTGCTTTAAAAAGGACAGCAATCTGACACAATTCTAGAAGGATATTAGTATCTGCTTAATCTCTGTGGAGGCTACCTATGTACTGAAATATTTTCTATTTGAAATGTTTTATGGTTAGACATTTAAAAAGGAAGAAGTAGAGGAAGGAAAATTGCTCTCAAATGGGATGATCCTCGAACATTGGGATCACCTTAGGTTAAACACAAAGTAAATCCCAGATCTCTAGGTGAGTTTTTTAAAGCTTTTATAGATAAACTAATGGAGCTTTTTATCCTTTCAAGCTTCCCTGCCAATGGACAGGTTGTCCTTTTGTTGACTGCTATAGCCCTGCGCTCCTGCATTTTAGAGTCACCTGGATCAATACATGTGTAGCTCCCAGTCTTGCTCCCGACCAAGCTCCTGCCTCAGTTCCCACTTCTTTTCAGGCTGCAATCAGCTTTGTAACTCTTGTTCACATGACCCCCAATTGCTGACACAAACACTACCTTCAGGCTGTAAGTTCTCTGGGTTGGATTCACCTACTCAATCACTAGCTTACTGTTTCCTGGGCTGATGTCACCTGGTTCTCATTATGTGTCTTATATACTGAGTCAATTTAATTTTATGTAGTTCTGTCAGAGCACTTTCCCAGCCTTCTCTGGACTTTATGTGAGCAGCTCCACTTATAGCCTTTTTTGCTACTCCTGTCTCAAATTTACTTAATTCTTACAGAAAAAAAGTATTTATTTATTAAAGATTTTATTCGTTATTTTTAGAGAGATGGACAAGAAGGGAGTAAGAAAGAGACATCAGTGTATGGTTGCCTTTCATCTGCCTCAAGCTAAGAACCTGGCTGGAGACCTGGCTTGCAACCTGGTTATGTGCCCTGACTGGGAATTGAACCAGAGACCTTTGGATTCTCAGGCCAGCACCAACCCACTGAGCTACACCAGCCAAGGCTCAATTTACTTAATTCTTGAAAGCAGCTGGGTGAGCACTGGAAGTTAATGGCCACAGTTAAGAAAACACTCAGGATTGGAAATAAAGACTTGGAAATTATAAACATGTAGTCAATGGAAAAAGAAATGGGAATGAATGAAATTATCTGCAAAGACAGTTTAGAAACAACAAAGGAAAACACAAGGACTGGACTCTGGGAAGACCACAGTGCATGGGCCAAGGCAGTGGAAGAGGATTCAGCAAAGAAAGCAAATAGTCAAGTGGGTAAGAAGAGAACCTGGAGTGAACGCCACCTTGGAAGCCAAGAAGTCCAAAGTCCCAAGAAAGAGGGCAGAATTGTTAATAAGAAAAATGCCACTGGAGCTGAAAATGAAGATGTCATGGGATATTTCAACGAGACGAACAGTGTGGGGTAGTGGAAGCCAGATGAATTGACTGAGAAGCATGAGGTGAGGAGGAGGAGGTGAGTATAGACCAAAGACCTTCTAATGTGTCTCAAAATTGTTTTGATGCAGTGGTGAAGCTGTTAAAAGAATTGCGTTTTCCAAGTCTCACTCTCAGAAGTTTGGTTTTAGTCTTAGCAAGGGCCCAAGATGTACAGTTTTAAAAGCAACCCACTTTTGATAAAGTCCAGACTGTATTAAAAAGTGGGAATGAATAAGAAGATATAGGAGGAGAAACCTTTCTGTTGGTGGGGATGACAAACATCATGTAATTTTAAACTTGCTTCACTGAGAAAGCTTCTACCCTGAAGCAATAAAATGTGTTGACCTGCCAATTCCAAGAGCAGTCTGCTTAACAGCTGTGCTTTTTATTGTAAGTTGTTTAATTGCCCTTTGGTATAAATCAGTTTGGCCACCGTGACCTAATATATTTAGGGCCTGATGACCCTTGGGTAAGCTGAATTGTTATTTTAGCTTCAATTAGTATTTGTTGTTTTATTCTAGCAGAACCTAGAAACCAAGTACTTGAGAAGTAAAAATAAAATCTTGAGTTCTTTCCCAACCATCATTTTATCTGCTTCCTTTCTGGTTTGCCAAGAACAAAGATACTAGTGATAACCTTCTAAGCAATCTTTGTAAAAAATCCTTTTACTGTTTCCAGCCTTTGACCCTTTATGATTTTCAAGTCCTTTAACACTCACTCTTTTTAAACCCTTGCTATTGGAATTCCTCCTTTCTACTTACTTATACTATTTAAAGTCATCCGATGAAGCCAAGATCCACATTTATCTTTTTGTTTTTTAATTTTTGATTACTCTGAAGTATTGGAGATCATTAATGCCACTTTTCTAAAATTATTCTTTGGATATGTTTTAATTATGGATGGCCACAAAGTACCTGCACATATGAGGCCTGTCTAGGAAATAGTGAGTCATTGTTAATATAACGAGAACAGTTTGCAGAACATCGATGTAACCTTGCAACAAAGGAGAATGGACTGGGATGTGCATGCATGAACAATAATGGCTTCACTGTACTAGTTATTGGGGGTGATAGAAACCATTGAGTGAGCATGTGTACTGTGTGGCTGTTGCATTCAACATAACTGAGACAGTAGAACAAGTCTGCATCAGATTTTGCATTAAGCTAGAATATTCCTCTGTGGAAACTATTTGGATGATTCAAAAGGCTGCAGCTATGGGCAAGTGTGATTGGCAGTTTCATCACAATGCATCTGTACATGCATCATGTCTTAAGCAGAGTGTTTTGGCAAAATGTCAAATCACCCTGGTAACGTAGCCCCATACAGCCCAGATTTGGTGCTCTGCACCTTCTGGCTTTTCCCAAAACTAAAATCACTTTTGAAAGAGATTTCTAACCATCAGTGAAATTCAGGAAAATATGATGGGGCAGCTGATGGCAATTGGAAGAACTACGTGAGGTTCCAAGATGCCTAGTTTGAAGTGGACTGATGCATCATTCATTGTTCTATATATATATATAATGTTTCTTTTATCTTCTTCAATAAATGTCTTTATTTTTCATATTACATGGTTGGGTACCTTCTGGACAGACCTTATGTATATAAGTAGGCACCTACATATGTCTGTGTATACATATATATCATCTATTCCTACAAATACAAATGTAAATTTTATGCATATTATTTATAAGTTTCTGATGTATAGCTATTCCTGTTTTTAAGTTACTGTCTTATATTTTTCATTGCTTATTAGACTTTTAATTTGACTGGCCTGATCGTATTAGTATCTCAAATGCAATGGCAAAAGATGAAATAAATGTTCATCTCTCTATTTATTTTTCAGTTAATCTATTATTAGTGTGTAGGAATGTGTCTTATTTCTGCATGTTGATTTTGTATCCTGCAATTTTACCAAATTTTTATTAGTCCTATCTTTGATGGAGTCTTTAACATTTTCTATATAGAAAAATCACATCATCTGAAAACAGAGACAATTAAAGTTCTTTCTTTCTAAGTTCAATGCCTTTGCTTTCTTTTCCTGGCCTAATTGTTCTAGCTAGGACTACCAGTACATTGAATGGAAGTGGTGAGAATGGGCACCCTTTTCATGTCCCATATTTTAGAGGAAAAGCTTTTAGCCTTTCACTCTTGAGTATGTTGTTAGCTGTGCTCTCATCCTATCTGGCCTTATTATGTCGAGGTCATTCCTTCTATGTGCATTTTGTTGAGAGTCTTTATTATGAAAGGGTATTGAATTTTGTCAAGTGTTTTTCTGCATCTTTTGAGAAAAGCATTTTATTTTCATCTTTTGTTTTATAATGTAGTGTATCATAGTTACTGATTTGTATATGTTGGAGTATCCTTGCATTCTCAACATAGATCCTACTTGATCATGGCCTATGATCCTTTCAATGTATTGTTGAATTTAGTTTGCTATATTTTGTTGAGAATTATTTTTGACTCTGTACTGTCATTAGGCATTTTGGCCTATAGTTTTCTTTTCTAGTAGTGTCTTCCTTATCTGGCTTTGGTCATGCTGGCCTCATAAAGTAAGTTTGGGAGTGTTTTGGAAAAATTTGAGGATTGGCATAAATTCTTTACATGTTTGATATAATTTTCTTCTGTTCTTAACACACTACACTGTTCTTGACAACAAAAATGTCCTGCTCATGATAGAGATGCCCAGGGTGGAAAAACTGTAAACAGTTAATGAATAATGCATGTTTTCCCAGCAGTGGTCAAGTGATTCTATTTCCTAGTGGGTACCATTTTTCTTCATTGAATGGGACCCTACAAAGTTGGATGTTGATTGCTCCCACAAATGTGGTTTTGCTCTTCACAATTAACATTAAGACATATCCTTGGAGCTCTGTGACTTCATCATGTGCCACCTGAAAGGGAAAGAAATAATGAAAATATAAATCAGATATGCTAAATGCCTCTTTTAAAAATATTACTTTTAATAAAAATATTTAGCTGCTAATGTCTTTTATTTTGGAATGGATAAGTTAATGTTGTTAGAACCCTCATTTCTAACTCTAATTTTGAAAAGGTAGATTCTGCTATCATAATGAAGTTAAAACACTTTTTTATTGTTGTCCTATTATAGTTGTCTCAATTTCCCCTCCTTTTCCCTCTTCCTCTAGCCCCACCCCCCACTCCCACAGCCAATCTCACCCTGCTCTCTATGCCCATAGGTCATTCATACGTGCTCTTAAACTAATTTCTTTTCCTTCTTTCCACAATTACCCCCTCTCCTCTCCCCTCTGGTCCCTTTCAGTCTGTTATATGTTTCCATGCCTGTGTTTCTATTTTGTTCATTAGTTTATTCTGTTCATTAGTTTCCTCTTATAGCTGAGATGATATGGTATTAGTCTTTTACTTGCTGGCTTGTTTCACTTAGCATAATATTCTCCAGTTCAATCTATGCTGTCATAGAAGGCAGGAGTTCCTTCTTTCTTTCTGCTGTGTAGTATTCCATTGTGTAAATGTACCAGTTTATTCCATGAGTAAATGTATTCACCTACTGATGGGTGCTTAGGCTGTTTCTAGTACTTGACTATTATAAATAAAGCAGCTATAAACATAGGTTCTTTTAAATTGGTGATTCAGGAATCTTGGGGTATAGTCCTAAAATTTCTGGGTCAAAAGGCAGTTCTATTTTAGTTTTTTGAGGAAATTCCACAGCGGCTGTACCAGTCTGCTTTCCCCCAACAATGTACCAGGGTTCCCTTTTCTCCAGATCCTTGCCAGTACTTGTTGTTTGTATATTTATTAATGATAGTCATTCTAACTGGTGTGAGGTGATATCTCATTGTGGTTTTAATTTGTATCTCTCTGATGGCTAGTGATGTTGAGCATTTTTTATGTCTGTGGGTCCTTTGTATATTTTCCCCAGAGAAGTATCTATTCAGGTCCCCTGCCCATTTTTTGATTGGATTGTTTATCTTCCTGGCATTGAGTCATGTGAGTTCTTAATATATTTTGGAGATTAAACTGTTGTCCAATGTATCATTAGCAAATATGTTCTCCCACATGATTGGCTCCCTTTTCATTTTGATGATGGTTTCCTCAGCTGTATGGAAGCTTTTTAATTTTATGTAGTCCCACTTATTTATTTTTTCCTTTATTTCCCCTGCTTGTCTTTGTGGGGTGGACTTTTGTGGTAGGAGTCCTGTGGAACTCAGTGGCACATTTCTCTTTGATCTCCTGATCTGGGTCCTCTAAGAATGCCCTTTATTCAGTTTATGTGGGCTTTATTTTTGTACTTGGGCTTTGATTATTGATGGCTCATTCATTGGTGGGTTCTTCCATCCAGGTGGCTGACCAAGAGTCACAACCCCTGCCACATCTTGTATGTGGTTGTATTGGTGCTGGTTAACAAAATAATACTCCCCAGAAAACCAAACCCATGCCAGTAAATATACCCCGCCCCCACATCAGCAGTAACAATAGCAAATAGCATAGATTAATAAAGGTGGAAAGAGATTAATATTACAATATAGAAAATTAGAATATGAGATGATTAAAGAAGAGAAAAATGATTTTGAGAGGGAAGAGGGAGGAAAAATAAGAGTAGGGAATAGAAACAAGGCAAAGAAATTGAAAAAAATTAAAAAATGTAAGTAAAAGAGGGAAGGGTGATGACAAAATAGAGTAAGAAAAAGGATGAGTATAATATGAGGTATGAAATAAACACCAAGAAAAGTAGTGAGCCCAAAGGAACAAAATTGAAAACCACATGGGGTCCATAACAATGACAGATGAGCAAAGATTAATAAAGGTGGAAAGAAAATAAGAATATTATAAGAAAAGAAGAGAATATGAGATGTTTATAGTAAAGAAAAATGACTTTGAGAGGATAGAGGGAGGAAAAATAAAAAGAGTAAGGGATAGAACCCAGGCTAAGAAAGGGAAACAATAAAATTCCAAACTCAAATAAACAAAGGCAGGAAGGAGGAAGGCAAATGGAATAAGACAGGGGGAGAGTAACCTATACGATTTGAAAAATAAAGTAAATAAATAAAAATAAAATGGAAGAAAAACAACAATAACCACAATGCCTATGCCAAACAAGCCAAAGTAATGAATTTGGAAGGAAAATAAGAATATTATGAGAAAGGGAAAAGACTGTCAGCTGACTAAAGGCCACTCCTGAGGGAGGTAGGGGCTGGGTAGTCCTTCCCTTCTCAGAAGTTAGATTCCTGCCAGGGAAAGGGGTTCTGCCTGGCTGTAAATAATCTCAGGCCCTCAACTCGCCCATTTAACTCCCACTGACCTTGTAGTAGACACAGTCCTGAA